>CAEGAE010097415.1:0-16453 GCA_903067095.1 Girardinus metallicus
TTGTGCATTGACTCTAGATCGCTCCTCTTTAGGTCCAAAAATAATAACTTCAGTTTTGTTTTTGTTAAGCTGGAGAAGATTTTGTCTCATCCACACATTTATCTGTTCTAAGCATTTATTCAGTGACTGGATGGGGTCAAAGGTCACCTGGTGACATCGTGATGTAGAGCTGTGTATCATCCACATAGTTATGGTAGCTAATATTATTTCCTGTTATAACCTGAGCTAGTGGGAGCATATAAATATTGAATAAGAGGGGTCCTAGGATTGAACCTTGGGGTTCCCCACATGTGATCTTTGACCTCGTTGATGAGAAGTTTCCAATTGATACAAAGAAATCCCTGTTCTGTATGTAAGATTCAAACCAGTTGAGCACTGGACCGGAGAGTCCGACCCAGCTCTCCAGTCAGTTCAGTAAGATGTCATGGTCAAAAGCTGCACTGAAAAGAACCAGTGCAGTGATACTGACCACTAGAGGAGATCCTTCCTCCCAACAGCCATCAGTATCTATAACAACTATTTGAAGAATCGTGAATTAATGAGTTATAACATTTAATTTCCCTTTGAGATCAATAAAGTATTTTTGAATTTAATTTAAATCCACTTCTGTGAGGAGGCAGTCTCACCTGTGTTAACATCTCCCATGGTGGCTTGCTTAAACAAGGAATAGAGCAGTAACATCTCATCATCAGATGGTTTCGCCTTCAGCTGCTTTACTTCAGCTGCGGCCACATCAAAGTTAGCCTACAGGGAAAAAGAGGAAAGCTCTTTTAAACATCAAACTGTTGACCTTCTCTGACCTCAACAACTTTCAGTATTATTAAACTAATTACTTTTAGTTGATTGAACACAGTATTTTGAAAAACATTGTAAATTTAAATGGACAGACAGGTAAAAAAGTTGGTGGACCTCATTAAAAAGAGAGAACTCTCTAGTTTCCAGTCACTGGCTTTTTAAATCCAGAATAAAATTAAAAATTCCCCTTCTCATACATAAAGCTGTTGATAATCAGGGTCCGTCATACAACAGAGATCTGATTGCTCCATATGTTAAGCGTTCACCTCTCATGCCGTTAATTTTATACTTTTCATTAACATACATAGCAATTGTTCACCGGTTCATCTGCTTCTTTTTATGCATTCTCTCTGTCTTCTCAGAGCTCCAGTCAGGAAGTTTTTCTTCTCCATTGTTGCTACATGCATTGGTATGGATGTAGCAGAGTCAATGACTCAATGGTATCCACTGGGACTCCTTAGAATTTAAAACATTTTTTTTACTAATTTGAATTAGACTGAAAATTACTGTTTTGTTTGATAATTAGTTTCAATTGAAATTTATATTGACTGGATCGAAATGACTTTTGTAAAGTTCCTTGAAATGATGCATCTTGAATTAGCGCCATACAAACAGAATTTTTAAATTACACTAATGTCACAGTAGATATAAACAGATGTGGGAAAACAGCACTGAAAACTAATTCTGCTTTAGGAATTCTATATCAGGGGCCACTGATTTTCCTTAAGTACTTGTACTAAGTTCTCTGGAATAAGTTTATTTAGACATATCTGTCCTCTTGTATTTAATAAAGTGGTGTAAGTATTAACCTGCCCACTCTGTTTAATACTTAATATCACACCAACATACCAGGGAGCAGTGTAATGGTGCCAAACAATAATCCCCTGTGCATGGCAGATGTACAGTAACTCTATGTCCTTTGGTTAGTTGCACTGTTTAAACTTGTAATGTTCATCCAACCAACTCCCTACATCCAGTGGGCAGCGCAGGTTGCTACAATCGATAGCAGCCACACAGGCACACCCGCTAGAAGTAGAGATGGTCTGATCAGGTTTTTTGCTGCCGATTCTGATAGGATCATCCATGAGGCCGATCACTGCCGATTGCCTGGAATGGCTGTAAATGTTTCGGTTTAGGCATAAATGATACTGTTATCTGGCTAAATGGAAAAAATATCTGGCAATAAATTCACCTAATTTAGACATAATAGGCATATTTTAATGCATATCTAAAATCCTTTTTAAGTTACATGCTGCAGCTTTAAGCAGACGTCTGGTGTGAGAGGTCACTGCAGGGTGGAGGTTACGTTTGTGAAATATTACTACCAGTAGTGAGCAGCGGCGGTCCAACAGCGAGAGCAGAACCAGCGTCTTACAACACCACCAGCTCGAAGATTTGACTTTTTTTTTTGAGTTATTTGTTTGGCTTTCTGACCGTGAAGCTAATCCTGGTGAGTGTTGATAGTTGTGCGCTGCTTTACCTGCTATCTGGTAAAGCAGATGTCTTTTTTTCCTGCATTGAGCCTTGATATAGCCAAACTCCATCATGTGCTTGTTTTTTAAATGCCATATTAGATTCGTTGTGTTGATGCATTTTGATGTGCTTCAACGCCGAGATAATTTTCCACCGCAACACACAAATGTCACCAGTCAATCAGAGTGTTATATAGTTTCACACGACATCGCTTAGGGTTTGTTGCCGCCCGCTTGCACAGTGTGAAGGAAAGAGGACATAAGCTATAACAAGCAGCTGCGAAGTGAGATAAATGCGATTGCTTTGCTGATCGGCACAAGAGACAGTGATCAGCGATCACAGTTCATACACTTTTTCATGGAAATTGGCTGATTATGATTGGTGACCGATTGATCGGCACACCTCTAGCTAGAAGGAAACAAACGCACCCAGTACAACTTTCACTCTAATGGCTGAGAGGTTGCCAGGCGATGGTGCCAAAAGGCGGTTCCAAAAGCAAGCAGAGAATAGCCGTGTCTGAATTCAAGGGCTACATTCTTCGAAGGCCAGATTAGTAGACCGCCTACATCATAGCGTGTCGACAAGGCCTGTCCGAATTCGAACATTCCTTCGAATGCATCCTCCTTTTCCCCAGTTTTGACGGATGGGTCGGGTGTATCCTTCACAGCCCACTATATCTCGTAATTCATTGCGGGTCCAAACCAGACGGTTCAGGCAAAGTAACAATGGCGGTGAGGAGTGGCAAATTATTTTGGACTTTAGGTAACAAAACATGATTTCTTTTTACAATGTTTTTAGGCAAGAATGTAGCTCTGTACAGATAAATCTCAAATATCTGCTTGGTTCATCAACACGTCACGTAATTGCAATATTGCTCTGACATTTCCAGAGATTTCCTTCCCCACTGCAATAACAGCCAGCTCTCTTTGCTCCAGGTTCGCCTAACTCCCAGCATTGTTTTAGAAACCCCCACTAGCTTTCTCCAAATGAGTGGAAGTTAAACACAGATGTTATTCAGTCAGTCTAGCAATATAATGTTTGGTTTTACTATGAACTGCCTTTACTATAAATTTGAAGAATAATACAGAAATCAGGAGTAATACATGACTAAAAAATAAACTTTGCGTTTTTTTTCACCACTCTGTGCTTCATGCTGTCACAGTTGCTAGGCAACTTAAGTTATGCTGAGGTGGACGCTAGACAGCTGACTGAAGGCTTTTTTGTATTTATACTTTATTTAGAACAGTTTGCAAACAAACAAGGCAACAATATTAAACACAAAATATCAGAATTCACAGGTTGAGTTGCATGTATACAAAATACTATAAACAACAACAAATAAAATAGTGTAACAGTACAATAAATAAATACATAATGTTTTTTTTTTTTTTTAAAAAAAACAACAACAGAAGTTTACAGCAAATCAAAGTTGTTAATCAAAGAACACCATTTTTGTGCTGCCTTACTTTTGACCAACTTTACAGACTCAAAAAAACTATTTAGGTCATTTTTTGAAAAATTTGCATTTATGAACAAAAAACTGTCCCAATAAAATAACATTATTAACTAAAAATTCTGTTTTGGAGTTCTCAAAATATATACCAAACTTAATTATTGTTAGATTCAAAGCTGCCAGATCCATTGCCTGGCCTGGAGTCAACCCCACATACTGCTCCAAAAGTCCTGTGTGGCACCACAGTCCTCTTCATCATGGCAGAATGAGCATCCTGCAGCATCACATTTAAATTTAGTTTTTATAAAAGAATTAGTTGGGTAAATGTCATTTAGAATTTTAAAATAGACTTCCTTCACTTTTGAAGGCAGGGAAAAAGAAATATATTTAGTTCCAATTTTAGAAATTATGTCTAATCCATAACCTTTAAACTTATACTGCCGCTTAACCTGACCATGATACAATTCCTTCTGTAAAACTCTCTGAATGAATTTGTTGGTCAGTTTTTATCTTTGAAGTCTATATCTTCTACACACAGTTGACTCACAACTGGGGAAGTTTTGGAATGACACACATCTTCTTTAACCAGAGATTGTTCTTCTTTAACTGGAATTGTTTTTATCAACTTATTATAAGTCTTAACATCAACAATAACATTGAACTTCAGACAAAATTATTTGAACAATAAAATATCACCACTGTCATTCATGAAATGTCATATGGCCCAAATACCTTTTGAAAACAAGTTTTCTAAAAATACAAATTTTCTACTCAACAAAATATACCTGTTGTTCCAAGTACAGTCTGGAACAACAGAGCAGGACCTGTTTTTGAAAATCTGACAGTTTGATGGGTAACTTATTATAGTCGAAGTGGCATCTCAAGAGAAAATCAATTCCACCTGAAAGTCTGAAACACAAAATTAGGAATGACAAACCAGAAAGACTGAGAATAGTTACAAAATGATTTCAGCCAATTACGTTTTAGAACACCATTAATGGAGCCAAAACCGATTACATTAATGCCACCTTCCACATAGCTTTTAACCAGATCTTCTTTTTTAATATAATGACACTTATTTTTCCATACAAAATTAAAATTGATTTTGTTTATGGCTTTAATGTCAGGTGGCACTGCCAGAGAGCATGTTGGGTAGATCAGACTGGATAAACTTTCCATTTGGGTTAAGAGGTTTTTAAAAAGATGGTGATATCCCTTGGAATCCATCTACTTAAAACTGATTTACATTTTTCAATATTATTATGATTATTAATCTTATACATTGCTTTATCTTTACAGATTAATATTCCTAAATCTTTCCACTCTTTCTTCACTTTTATATTACACAATGTTTGCAAAGGATAATCATGAATGGTTAAAATTTCACACTTGTCTATATTTAGTTGTAACCCAGAGGCTTTAGAGAAACAATCTGTAGTTTGTGACACTAATTTGACTGCTATTCTTTAGAAAGAGCCAATTGACTTATTACCAAATCTTTTCCAAATATGTTGATGCTTTCAATGTTACTGGTCTTAATTAAAATTGATAACATTTCAGCAACCATTATAAAAAGTAATGGGGAAGAGGGACAACCCTGTCTTATTCCTCTATTAACCTTAAATGTAGGGCTGGTTCTGTGATCCAGAGAGAATGAACTGTTAATGTTATCATAAAGCATTTCAACAACATTAATAAACTTCTGTCCAAAACAGGCCAGAGTCTGAATTATAAAAGGATGCTCAACACAATCTAAAGCCTTGTAGTAGGCCAAGAATTATAAAAAAACCCCTTCATTAAATAAATCACTGTAGTTAAGCAGGTCTGACACAAGTCAAACATTTTTTATGTATTGAACGATCTTTTAAAAAACCAGATTGTTGAGATCCCTTCTTTTAACCTTGCAGCAAAAGCTCCAGACAGAATTTTATAATCTGTATTTAACAAAGTAATTGGTCTAAGATTATTTATTGATTGTTTATCTTTACCAGATTTGGGGATTAGAGAAATTAAACCTTCTTTCATACTAGGAGTTAATGTCTTTCTCAATACACATGCATTTATAGCCCTAAATAGAAGATTTTTAATATAATTCCAAAATAAAAGATAAAAAATTGGCAGTCAGACCATCTGTACCTGGTGATTTATTTAGACACTATTATCTAGTTCCTCTGGTCTAAATTCAGTCATAGATTCTTAAATGGCTCTTTAATTTGTGGAATTTTGTTTTGGATTTTCTCAAAGAGACAATTTGAGTCTACTATTAAAAAGTGGGTGGAGTATAAATTAAAAAAGATATTAAAAACTTCTTTTTCTATAATCTACTGTCATTGCATTCCTCACCATTGTTCAATAAAGTTGTTATAGAGTTCCTACTTTTTTCCAAGCGCCTAAGTTTTTTCTCCAACTTCCATCCATTTTGCCCTCGACCTGATGTAAGCACCCTGTGCCCTTTGCAGATATAAAGCATGTAATTTAGCTTGTAGTTCAATTAATGAGGGACTATTTGAATCAGTCGAGTTACAAATTTGATTAATTTCTCTGAATAAATCACACTCATGCTCTTTTTCTTTTTTCCTAAGTTCTTTGTTGAAATATATGGTATCCAATCGTATTTTGTATTTTAAGAATTCCCATTTATTTCTATAATCTATAATCGAGTAATCAGCTTCAGCTTCTTTTATAATTTTTTTAATCCTAGTACAATAATCCTTGTCTAATAAACTGGCATTAAATTTCCAATAGCCTTTATGTCTATTTGTCTTTACACTCAGTCTCAATATTAAGCTCACATAGCAAACATAGCAATGGTCAGACAGTGAAGCTTTAGAGATTGCAGATTTAGTGGTGCATGTTGAAAGATAATTGCTTATTAATCAATAGTCTAGTCTAGATCTACATTGCCCATCAGACTTTATCCTTGAATATTCAGCATGCCCTGGATTTAATGTTCTCCACACATCAGTTAAGTTGTTATCTGTCATAAACGTATGAGCATTAAACTGTTGTCTGCCTAATCGCGGAGGCCACCTGTCCAGCCGTTCATTCGAAGTCTTATTCCAGTCTCCTCCTAGAATAACAAGTTCAGTGATGTATCGAGATTTAAATTACAGCATAACTTCAAATAATTCATCCAGCAGAGTTCGGTTTAAACTGTCATTATTAAAGCCACAAATATTAATTACCATGAGGACTATATGATCAAGTTTGCTCACCACTGTTGGCCAGTGTCCATTAGTGTCTCCTTTGTGTGTCAGAAATTTCCCTAAGAATATTATTGAAACAAATTGCAACACCACCAGTTCTGTTTGTGCCATGACTGAATGAAATCCTGTCACCCCATTGGTTAG
The DNA here is from genome assembly GCA_903067095.1 of Girardinus metallicus. NCBI lineage: Eukaryota > Metazoa > Chordata > Actinopteri > Cyprinodontiformes > Poeciliidae > Girardinus > Girardinus metallicus. Next base: position 7,072 of record CAEGAE010097415.1, read on the forward strand.
CCCAAAAACGTTCATCTGAACTTGAAGAGTGAGTCTCTTGAACTAAAAACCAGTATGACGTCAATGTCTTTAAACCAAAGTGAATCAAATGAAATTTTCTTATTTGACATTATAAACAAAAAAAAAAAAGGTTCTTGAATACAAGAACCTTTTCTAGAACCTTGTCTTTTCTATTCAAGGTTCTTGAATAGAAAAGACAAAGAAAACTCAGTTAAACTGAACAAAATTATATTCAGTACACTGGCTGTAGAAAAACTTAAGCTGAAGAGTTGCAGCAGCAGGTCCTTTTACAAAGTCTACATCTCCATCTTATTCAGTATGCGTACCTTCCAGTCCGATGTGGTGTCCATCAACATATCCAAAGGGGCCACGGACGTAGGCCACCTCTCCTGGCTTGATCGATCTACGGCCACAAACAATGTCTCTCCTTCCAGTCTTCTTTGGGTAGCATTTCAGCAAACCGGATGCCCACTTCTTTGCATTAAATGGATTTTTTGGTCTCCTTCCAGATTTCTTTCTTCAACAATCTTTGTGTAAATAGCACAATGATGTTTCTGTGTTTGTTCTCCATCCTTTGTCCCAGTCGGTGAATAACGTCCACGTCCTCCTCCAGCCTTGACCATATTCAGGAATGATGTGCTTCAGAGTCTGTATGACTAAAGCCCTGATGTCTTCATCTTTCTCCTCCTTCAAGCCTTTTATGCCAAGGCTCCATCTCATTCTGTACCTTTCTTGTTCTCTCAGCCTCTTTATAAGATCAGCATTCCCCTCTTGTAGTTTTTCCATTTTGCTTTTCCAGCTCTTTAACCTTTGCCTTGCATTCTTTAACTTCATTAGCAGTGAACTCCACCACCTTGGCTAGGATAGCAAGCAAAACACTGCTGAATGCCACCTGTTGTTCAATATTGTCCACTTCTTCTCCTAGCGTCATAATACGGTTCATTATATCTCTGAGAGACATTTCCTTCATTTCTTCCTCTTTAACTGACCTAGGTCGCTTTGCTCCAGGTGTCTTGCTTGGCTTTGAGGGTGCAGAGTCGCCTCCTCCTCTTTTATTTTGATTGATTGGAGGTGTCCATGACGTAGCCGTCGTCCGTCTTAGAAGTTGCTTCTTTCTTTTTTGGGTGAGTTCTAGTCTTGAGTGACTTATTAATGTTCTGGGAAGCAATTTTGGTAATTTTAGTGGAGAGTTAACTTATAAGAAGAGTAGAATTTAGGACTTGCACTGCGAGCTCTAGAAAACACGGCCACACAACCCGCCATCTTATCGGCCCTTTAGCTGGCTGAAGGCTAAACCTGTTCGAATTCACAGCTTTTCTCTTCTGGTCTTAATTTATTCGCAGCCTGGGAAGGACCCGTCCTAGGTAGACCGGGTCCTTCGAAGGCTGCAGACCCTGAATACGGCTAATGTTTCGTAAGCAAGCAGAGAGCTCTGCAAGAACGCGAGGAGAAAGGTTTGAGTAAACATTACAAGTTTTGAGAAGATGTAATCCTGCTTTCAAAATGAAAATGTAAGCAAATGTATTACAAGCTTTCAGACTGAAAACGTGTGCTCTTGAATTATGGCAGAAAAATTCCCCCATAATTTTGTCACTTGCTCACCCACAGGAGGGTGGGAGAGAGGCTCTCCATCGCAAGTATATCCATCAGTTGCCCAGGACACCCACCACATATGGAATGTCCTAAATACTTGCACCTGCTGCAATGTTAGATTACATTTCGGCAATACACAATAAACACAATTTATTGTTACAACTGTGTATTGTAACAATAAATTGTAACCTTTTATTGTTACAATACACGTATTATTATTATTAATAATTTAGGTAAGCTGTTGGAACTAGGTAATTCCTTGCAGGACTCCAATGGACTTGAGAAGTCTTCCTAGGCACATATGGTTTAGCTTTGAAGTATTTTAATCAGGCATCTTCACAAACACCTAACCCACAGCATTAGCACCAGTTTGTATACTACAGTTATCACGTTATTGTTACATTGTTCGAAAATATATTCCTCCAGGTCACCAGTAGCTTCTTAGCCAACCGACCAGCCAGAAATATGAACACGTGTCTGATCTATGTCGCGCTGTCTGATCAGAGGTCTGTGGTGACGTAATTGAAGGACACTTTTCATAATGGACTTCCGGTCTACTTATTAATAAGGTTATACGTGCCGTTAGTCACAGTGGCAGCAACGTTAATAGGTGGTGGGTTGATAACGCATGCTCTATGTTACGGCCAGCGGCAGGTATAAAACCTGGTGAACATTTAGTACACCAACGATCATTTTTAACCCCGTGCCACCAGAAAAACACTCTTCCCTTTAACAGCTCCCTTTTAGTCATTTATTTTTCTAAACCATAGGATCCTGCCTGGAAATGGGATTTGTTTCCGTGTGAAGAAGCTAAACACCACATACACCACTGAACTAAACTCCCCACTTCTTTAATGTGCTAGAACACGCTTCACACTTTAGCCAGTGTATTCATACTCACTTGTAAGTCTGTCATTTCCAGTGGAGTTCACTGCCGTTAGCTCAGCCGTTAGCTCAGCGCTCCTTCCTTCTTTCATTCAACAGGGGCCACAGTTCAAAGTTTAGACACGCCTTTCCGAGCACTATTTTTTTTTTTAACTTTATTGTTACAACATTCGTTTGCAAACTTTGAGGCAACTGTTTTACACTGACATTTAAGCATGAAAGATTAAGCATATATGAAACGTGTTTAATTAAAAAAAAATCACCCGCCCGACAAGAGTTTAATGCTTGATGTAGCTATTTCGAAGTTGCAAATAAATATGTCAAATAAATAGAAAATCTTAATTCTTTCCCATTCATTTCAAAAAAGGGAATTCATATATTATATCCATTTATTGCACATAAGAAATCAATGTGTAATTGGAGGTTATATCTTATACATAATGAAACCTGGTTTCTTTGGGAGGAACATGCCAAAGTGGCTCAAGAGATGGATCAGCTAATTAAATGAAAACTCTAGCAAATTTTCTCTAAGGCTCTAACTAGTCTCTACCCTGCAGGGGACATGGGGAAAATTTTTTCTTTTGCGTTCCCTCGCAATACTTTTGCGTTACCCCACACCTCCCCCCCTCCCTCCCCAAATCCCTCGTCTCTCCCCCCCCCCCACCAACACCCTCCAATCTTCCCCTCCTCTCCTCAACCTTACCTCCTTTACTACCCCCTCATCTTTTCCCCTACAACTTTCCCCCCTTTGCTGCCCCCCAAGGAATGTTCTGTTGAATAGACATATTCAAGATGTTCAAGTAATTCTTTAATAACTACTAAATATATTTAGTTTGTAATAACGGCCTTTGCATTCATTACAGTAATCAACAGTTCTACAGACAGATTGCAATTTTAAAAAGAAAGCAGCGATGCACCGATTGCAATTTTCTGGCTGATCACCGATCTTTAAAAAACTTGACTTGCTGATTTTTTGTGTGTGTGCAAAATATAGCGAAAAGGTCACTACGTTGGCAACTATCTCGCCCATAACATTCGCTGGAGATAGGCACCAGCACCCCACCAGGGACAAGGGTGTACAGAAAATGGATGGATGGAGTTGGCAACCATGAGATGACTGATGTAAAACTTCCACGGGGAGATGACCTGGTGGGTGGGACCCTCCATCAACCTTCTCTCATGGTGAACAGTGACAGTGATTTATATATGTGTGCATGTTATTGTGCAACTGTATAACCATGATTAAGAAGGGCCTGCACCTTGTCTGAAGCCCAGGGGCCCGACACAGGAGGAACAGATTTTCATAGAGGAACAGAATTTCACACAAGACCTCTTTCATGTGAAACTTCAATCCAACATGACAAACATAAAATAAAAACCCCAAATCAGGATATAAAAGGGAATTTTATCCTTATACTCTGTAATGTTTCATTGACACTATGCTTTATTTGTGAATTTCCCTTTAAGGTTAATAAAGTATATTAATTCATTAAACACACCTGAAATGTTTGCCACGTACCGTTGCATATTATTATGTCAATACAGGGACAAATGGCTGTTGACTGACGACGTCCTCCACATTTAAGAGTATGAATCCACTCGACAAGGTGAAGGTCCCTCACCATAAAGTTATGATTAATAGGAGAACTACAGATCATAGCAGTTTTTACAGTTGAATTATGTGCCATTATATTATCTTTAAAATGGCTGCTTGATAATAATATTAGGGAAGAAAGTAAATATATAATTGCATCAGATAGTCAAGCTGCATTAAGTATAAAATCTGGTAAATCTTGTAGATTAGATTTAATATTAAATATATATCACTTATTATTTCGGCTTCATAATAAGAAATGTTTTGTTCGGTTTGTCTGGATTCCTGCTCATGTAGGTATAGAAGGTAATGAAGAAGTAGATATATTAGCTAAACAGGTCCTGAAATCAAACATTATTAACTTATTTATTCCTTTAAGTAAAAATGAGGGAAAATCTATTATTCAAAATAAAATATTTAAGCTTTGGCAGGAGCAATGGGATAATCATGATAATGGTAGACATCTATATATAATTCAAAAGACTGTGGGGGGTAATAATTGTATGTATAGAAGGCGGAAAGAAGAGGTGGTTATGTCTCGACTTAGAATTGGTCATACTGGACTTAATAGTTCTCTTTTCAGAATAGGAAAACATGAAGATGATACTTGTGGTTACTGTGGTCGGATGGAAACAGTAGAACATATCTTATTAGAATGTAGTAAGTATTCAGAGGAACGTCTGTATTTAAAGTTAAAACTAAATAGAATGAATATAGAATTGTCTATTATAAATCTATTAGGAAATAAAGTAAATTATGTAAGTAATCAATTAATAAAATTTTAAAATAATACTAGGTTATTCCATCGTATTTAAGATGTATATGTATATGTGTGTACATACACATGTGTGTATATATATTTAAGTGAGTATGTATGGATGTGAATTTGCACATCTTGCGTACCATTGAGATATGTTTTATTAAATTCTCTCTGAGATCAACGATGACCACACTCCAGTCCAGTAGGTGGAAGTAAATGCACCTTAAGTTGGTTGCCATCCGCCAATAAAATACAAAAGAAGAAGAAGAAGAAGAAGAAGAAGAAGAAGAAGAAGAAGAAGAAGAAGAAGAACAATAAAACGGAAGCAAAGTCCAGGAAATATGGAGAATACGGAGTTATCTTTCACTTTGGCTTATACCGTGTTTGCTGTTTGTCTTATCTTTACACCGAACGAATTCCGCGCAGCAGGTTTAACCATCCAAAATGCGTTTTCGCCCTGGCTGGGCAGTGAGGATATTGACTTCATCGGGCACCATTTGAGGAGGACCAGCCTCACTGTACTGATCCACAGTTCTCTTCCTCTAGGTTAGCCGTTAGCTGACTCTTGGACACAGACTTTCAGATTTCAGAGCGTTGATCCGGTAATCTTGTTAATTTAAAATCTAAATTACCAAGAGCTGATATGCTTTCATGCATACAACATGGGTATTCTTTCCAGTAAATATTATCTAAATATATTATACAGTATATTTAGATAATAAATATATAATTTATTATATCTAACCCCATATATCTTAACATTTTACCCAGTAAATATTAGATAATATTTACTGGAATATTAGATATTTACTGGAAAGCATACCCACGCTGTTATTCTCCCCAGGTTACTTCATGGGAATGTGTGTTGCTGCCCCAGAAAAGAACCTGATAGATGTTCACCAGGTAGGTGCCGTTTTAATCAGTATTTGGGATTCAAATCAGATTCAGTATATGATCATATTCGTCTTCTAATATTCACAGTTGGTCGACTTGTCATGCAAGAATTATAAGAGCCACAACTGTTTTGAAACACAAATGGAGCAGTATGTTACAGAATGACACCCTAAGCTTTCAACAATCAAGTGAATAGAGGTCACCAGACACATTAGAGTGTATTTGACTGGTTTTAAATAGTTGTTTTGCATGATCTTGTTGGGTCATTTTAGAGCACTTAAATTTAAGTGCTCTAAAATGAACAGCTAAGATTTAAATGCTCTGAACGAATGTTAAATTGGGCCAATAAATATTTTGACAATTGAGTAGTCAGCACACAAAGCCTCCAAGATGTATAAATATCTACTTAAATGGGCACCTTGTGGATCCTTGGATACTTATGATGTTGCTCGATATTCAAGTGTAGAGGGATCAGTATTGCATAAGTTACAGATTTGAAGTAATGCATATTAAAATATAAACTACATTTTTAATTTGTGGGTTTAATTAATAAATTAAACCCACAAATTAACAAATGTTGAAAAATTCCACCCAACCGGGCTGCGTCAGGAGAACTAGGCATTGCAGATTTTGGAATGGAGAATTGCCACACTCCATCATGATTCCTTTGTCATTTAAATTCACTCCATATCATACTTGTCATAAGTATTCAAAACAACAGTGATATTTATGCTTCTGCTGGTGAGCCATAAGGACCTTTCAAGTTAAAAAGGGGTTTTGGGCCAGCTTAAAGTCTGCACAATTCATCAGTTTTCTCTCATTTCTCTGAGATACTATACAAATGTGGATGATCACTGAGGTTATATGTACCACAGATTAACACATAAATGTGACAAGGTCTGAGGTGAAAACAGACTGTAAATATGTTGATAGAATGGAGACACTAGTGCATAATTCTGCACAATTGGCACAAGAAGGAAATTTTAATTATTTGGGCCTGATGTACTTGACCCATACAACCTGCAGGTGACAGTGACTACCATAACAGGTGCTGGCCTTTTACCCCCTTTCCAAGCCTCCAGGGTGCAGAAGAGGAGCACTTACGTACTGCTCAGTCCCATGTGCACTCAAATGTGGAGAGTTCCATAAACCTCCTAAACTGACCGTGGTGGTGTTTCCTTTTATTTTTCACACCACTACTGTGGCTACCAAAAATTAGATAAACATTAAGTTCAGTTTATTTATTCAAGTTGATAAGTTTCTATCTAATCTGAGCCCTATTGTATTGTGTTTCACCAGATTAGTGACAGCTGGAGAGTTTTTCTCTTTTTCTCTGTGAGCCTTCAATTGACCAGCTGGTTGCTTGTCATATACTGGTACTGCTGCCACTGGCACAACCATCCCATCAGCAGGACACTTAAAGCTCATGCACAGCTTCCTTATTCCACATCTGGCCATGTGGCAGCCAGCATCAACAGAGAGTTCAGACGAATAGACAAAGTTGTGACAGGAGTGCCTGGAGCCCGAGTCATTGTTACGGACAGCTGGATACTGAAGGTGAGTGGATCAGGATCTCTTCAAAACTAGGTAGACAATTTCTGCAAGGAAAAAACTGCCTTATTTCTCAAATGTGTTTCTTACAACTTGCATATTAACAGTTCATTGAATTCACTAAAGGTCTGTCAAAATTCCTTTGTCTTCAACTTTTACACAGTTAATTTCACTCCTTTATATAACCCTTTTCAGAGTATTTTTTTTCTTTTGTCTGAGTGGGGTTTTGTTTATACGGCCTTGCCGTGATCAAAACTAGAGGCGGTCCAATGAAATATTTGTGTGTGACCTTTATTTTGATGACAACCTTTTTTTGGCGAGACATACATACATAAGGTATGAATAATTGATATCTTGGCATAATAAATACTACTATAAACCTTGATTTAACCAGGTAGTCACCATTGAGATTAAGAATCTCATTTTAAGGGCGACCAGGTAATGATGAACAGCAACATAAAAAAACAGTTACAAACATTACATACAAGTAACATCCGCAAAATCTACCAAGAAAAAAAGTTTTAACTCATACAGGCTGTCAATGCAATTAATCTAAAATTTGGCACATTACTTGTACATAATATTCGAAGAAAAGTAAAAGTTCAGGTTTTGTAAACAACTTACAGGACAAATTACACAAACTGTAATTATAGCAGTAGATGTAAATGTAACTTACCACTTTCCACCCTGTACGTCAAAACCAAAATATTTATTTTTTCCACATTGTGAAGTGCTTATACCTTCTGCGTTATCCATACAGGTAGCCTAGAGACTATGTATTTTATATTTTATACATAAGTACTGGTGGCAGGGGCGGCGAATAGGGGGGAAAAGTTATGACAATTCCAAGGGCCCCTGACCGGCAGGGCAACCTCCACAATTTATTTATTTATTTTTTGTTCATAGAAATTAAAAAAAAAATTTGGGCCTTGTCAATTACAAAATTAATCGTATTGTGTTTTCGCAGATTGTTTTTAGCAGTAAAAATTAAATGTTACCACTCCCAGACCAAAAAACACACATCCATATTTACCCTGAACATCCCCCTGTATCTGCATGAAATGGTTTGTTCCTGCTTGGAGCGCTTGACGGTGACGGTGTTCAGCAGCAGTTAGTGGAAGACAAGATCGACTGTGGCAGTTACTATGCTGCTAAGAAAAATGATAAAATCAGGTCTTCAGAAAAGAAAATAGAGAAACAACCAATCAGAGGCACGAGGCGGGTTTTAGCGCCCGTCAATCACAATCTCATGTGGCTGCTCATCCTCCCTCCCCTTGCTCTGTGCTGTGCTGCAGGTAGCATAGCCTGTTGTGAGTGTTCAGTCTAGTTAGCATAGTTGCCAATGACAGCATCATTGGTAACTATGATGTTACCAATGATGTAACATCATAGTTAACTATCATTGGTAACTATGATAGTTAGTAACTAGAAAATTCCTGAAGAAATTTAACCAGGGCCTGCCAAAGTGTGCCCGTCGGTTTGGACCCAGCGTTCTGATGCTAAAAAGTAGCATCAATGCTAAAGTAAAGTAAAGTCAATAGCCTGTAGAGAGTCACAAGAATGTTGACTAACATCGACGTGCACCATTCAGTATGTTAAAATGAATGCATAAGCTAAAATTATCCAAAATGCTAATGTTAGCATGAATGCTGTCACTAGCATGTTGTTTGTCATTGACTTACTCCATTCAGTATACAAAACATTGCTCATAAGTTAGAAAAGTAGGTAAAAGCTTTTATCAGGGAAAAAGCTAATGCTAGTGGGGGGCAGTGAAATGCTAATGTTTGTGCTAATGCTAATGAACTGTCTTGCTGCGCAAGGCAGTTCACTCTCCTGAGAAAAATAATCTAATAAATGCAAACATTTTTGCACCGCCTACGGCGGTGCACTAACCTCATAGGGGTGTTGAGGCTTTTATTTTGAAATTTTCCGTAAGCTTCATTTTAAATGGTAGCACTAATCACATGTGTAACAGTTGTTTAGTTAAAATAGTTATGTAATGCCCAAAAGAGCAGTGACCTGATGTAAAAATTGTCAAGGCTTTTATTTTGAAATTTTCACTAAGCTTCATTTTAAATGGTAGCACTAATCACATGTGTAACAGT
>CAEGAE010097420.1:0-13169 GCA_903067095.1 Girardinus metallicus
GTTGCTGGTGCCTATCTCCAGCTACGTTCCGGGTGAGAGGCGGGGTACACCCTGGACAGGTCACCAGTCTGTCGCAGCGCACTAGATACTTGACAAAAAATATTAAGATTGTGTGTTTTTGCAATGTATTTGTTTTTAAATCTACAAAAAAAATTAGATTTCCCTTTTTCTCCCATCATCATTCACCTTTGTGTCCTTTTTGTGCAGCTCTGAACTTCACCAACAGCTGGGCCGAGGCGAGGATGACCACAAACGCTACCTACAAGTCCTTCAGTAATGCTGTCATCCAGGCTGAGGTCGGCCTGCATGTTGGGCTGTACGGCATTAACGTGACACTTAGAGGTGAGTCACTCTTACTGCCTGTGTGTTGGACGCTTCAGCAGCTTAACCAGATCAAGTCTTTGTTTTCAGTGGTCATCTACACACTCAGGTTGTTCAATATGAGAAAATTTCTGTGCAAGTTGGGAATTAATTATAGTGCAATGCATTTTGAATACATAAAAAGACATCACGGTCTTTTATTTAGTTGGGATCCTGAGTTGTTTTGAGGGTTTTTATAATTATTTTGTGTTTATTCGTATCTTTCTTTGATTTTATCAGTCTTGTTTCTGTTTTTAGTTGGTTCTAGTTTATTTCTTGTCTCTAGTTTTCTTAGGTTTAGTCATTCTTTAGTGCAGTCTTTCGTCCGCGGGCGCCCCTAGTGGTCCGCAAGGTACTGCATGTAAACAACCGTTTAATTGCCGTTACGTTAGCTCCGTCTGCGACGCAACAGCTAGCTTACCACAGGATTGTGTTGTAAAATAATAATGGAAAACTGGATTAAAGCGGGGTAATTCCAAATAAAAACTGCATACTTGTGAAAAGAAAACAACTTAAGGATCACTTCAGGATTACTTATGATCGGAGGATTTGGCTCTGTGAGTCAATATTTTGTAGAACCACGTGTTGCTGCATTGGCCATTCAAATCCTGGCGCGCACACAGGGTTTGGATGTCGGCTTGAAAGTAAAGACACCTTTTAATGGCTAGTGGAACATGCTACATGTGTTGGGAATTTATTTTTTTTTTTTGCTTTTCTAATGTAGTGATACAATATTGGTCTATAGTCATTATAATCTTTCACTTTTTGTATATTTTTATACGTCCATTTGGGTCTGAATTGCTCCTAAAAAAAAAAAAAAAAAAGCCCAAGCACTTAAAAAACCCACCTGGCCGTTTTTTGGCAATAAATTAATGTTATTTGGTGTCTGGAAAATGAGCTGTTTCGACAGACACTGTTACCTAGCAACCCCATCTGAGCTAAACCCCATTTCAGCCAAAGCTGAGCTCCCGCACGTTAGGTCAGCTGGTTTTACTGCTATATGTGCTGTACAGTGGCTGTTGGAACATTCAAGTGTTTTGTTATTGACTTACCATTCAGAAACCACTGGCTGCATTCTTGTTGGTTGTGCAGGAGATTCCCTTCTGCTTTTCAAAGAGGCACAGTTATATAATTGCGTATCTGTTTGCAGCCTTTTTCATGTGTGACGTTCTAACCTGTTCGATGAAGCATAACAGATCAACTAACACACAGTTAACCATGAATCTTCTGATGTTTTGAAGCACTACCACAAAAAAAAAACAATTCACCAGTCATATTTGACCGTACCTGCTTCCAATGTGGGGTGGGTTTCTCTTTCCAAGAGAATCCTTTATCAACTTGGTTCAGCCTTATTTGTAAAGGGAGTGTTAAAGAGTAAAAATAAAAAGAGCAAGCAGAGGTGGGATGCTGTTATATTATAACAATGACTTGCTGTGCTGGCTGTGCTCTCCTGACTGAGGTACGTTGTTTTCTTTCACGTCAGGTAACCCCATTGTGCAGTTCAATGAAACCATCAACTACAATGAGATGTTCAGCTGGCACGACATCGCTGAAGAAGAGTATGAGCAAGCTTTGATCAAAGGTTTACCCACCCCCATCCTATACATCGTGGAGAAATTCACCCTGAGCAGCCCCTGTGGGATGATCTTTCAGTACAGTTACTCCGGACGCTTTGCCTCTGCAACCCTCTGGTAATTAATGACAACCCTTACACACATACAGGCATCAAGAATTAAAATAACTCTGTGTAATTTGTTCTGCAGGACAGCGTTTTGCTGCTGGATTCTCGCCAACATCTTGTTCTTCTTGCCCGATGTTGTTTACGCCGGGTACATGACCATGGCCACCGCCGCCTTCATCTTCTTCTCCATGGCCTCCTTCTCCACCATCATGAATGTGCCTCGGTGTGTTTTCTCCATAGGCGAAGACTCCTTTGTCACAGAGTATAGCCATTCGTTTTGGCTGGCTCTGGCTACAGGTGGGCACTTCATAGTGGACATTCAAGCTACGTTCACACTGCAGCCTGAAGTGACCCGATTTTTTATTCTTTTTGCCTTAATGCGACCTGTATCTGATCTTTTCATGACAGTCTGAACAACACAGATCCGACTTTTACAAATGCGACTCAGGTCACTTGGATATGCGGTTCTAAATCCCGATGCATATCCGATCATTCAAATTATTATTATTATTTTTTCTTTTTCAAACGTGACCCGAGTCTGAACGGCCAGGTCGCGTTCATCCCACCTGAGCGTCATTGATACTCGACAAACGTCACTATTCTGCGCCCTGATATACGCAAACGGGAAGAAAAGCAACAACCATAGTGGACTATAGTGAGGATTAAGTTGTTACTGTGCTGCTCCGGTCGGACAACAACTTTAAAATCGTAAGCTATGCTCCACCGTTTGCATCCATGTTTACCTTCCGCAAACACTGAGCGCGCTCTCTGTGACGTTACTACGCCCTCTACTGCGCATGCGGGACACTTTCAGGTCGTTTGCAGTTTACACGGGAGATAACGTACAAGTCGCATTTATTTGTAAGTGCGAACCACCACGCCAAAACAAAAATCCGATTTGGCAAAAAAATCGGGATTTGGTCACTTCACGCTGCAGTGTGTGAAACGTAGCCTCACTGGTTCTGTACAGATCCCTCAAAAACTACTGGGAAACCTGGTGAAGATGAGTAAGAAGCTCTAAAACAAATGGTTTTTTCTTTTAATAGGATAATCTTCCAAGTTTTGAAATACACCTGTGCTGTGAGGGAAATCTATTTGTTTGGAATTTACAGAAACAAAAATCTGTCAAATTGTTTCCTCTCTGGTGTTTGCTTTCTATCACCAGATTTTGCCAACTGGATATCACCATGTTGTCTTTAACTTTTAATGAACTAGTTCTGTGGTGAAATAGTTAGGTCTGTCACGACAATAAATTCTGCTGGACGATAAATTGTCCCGGAAGTTATTGCGATAAACAATAATGTTGCTTTGAAGCCAAAACGAGTTTAATTTTGTAAAGAACACCTAACACTGGGACTGGAGGATATTTTAAATATCCAAAGTAAAACACCAAAAACACTAAATTATTTTGTTTTTAAAGTTATTTAAATAATAAATAAATGTTTATTTATTTATTTTTTAAATAAAAATAATAAGCTTTTATTACGAAAAGCTTATTATTATGTACACAGAATTGTCCTGGGAAAAACATTAATCATCAGAATGGAAATTTTTGATCTCATTTTAAACTTATGTTTAAGATTTACTGGCTAACTGATGAAATGCTTATTGGAGCAGATTAATGTTTTTGATCTTGATCCACTTACAACACAAATCGGCAACTTAGTTTTTATTCTGGTGGAGGCTAATAGATTGAAATTTGATTTTATACACTCCAACATGGGTTTCCATCCCACAGCATCACAGATCTTCTACCATACCCAACAGTAGGTGTTTCTCCACATATTCATCTCAAAATGAAAAGGGCATCATGAATAAAATGTATTATTATTAAAATTATCCTTTAACACCAAACCCAACTGTACATTCAATCTAATGGTTGCCATGGTGACTTGGTGTACCAAAATAGCACTCTGTGCTGTAGTTCAGTGAGCTAGGTGATTTTTTTTTTTTTTTTTGTTTTATAGGGTTTAATAATTCCATATTCTCTCTTACAAAACAGCTTCAAGCATATTTAATTTTTTTCCCCCCAAAACTCAAAATGTGTAATCAAATTGAAAGTTCAGTTTAAAAAAAAGTTTTTATTGAGATTATCCTACTGCAGTAAAGGATGAATTTAGGCTTTTCACGCCTTCTTGAGTAACAGAAGAAGAGGTCGGAGGTGCATAAAGACCAAGACTGCGTGTAAACGTTGTGATTTTTACTGATCTCCAGGAGTGCTTTGCACCATCATCGGGTTTTTCGTGGTGATGCTGTACTTCCTGATGCCAGAGAAGGTAAAAGCAGCTTTCAGCTTGAGTTTCGACAGCTATGAGGACGAGGATGAGGATAAATCTTGTCCAGAGGGCTACCTGAACTCAGTCTTCCTTAACGGAGAAATGCATCTACCACTGACACCTAAAGTTACACCAGTAAGTTGAAATGCAACTTCGTCGTACTGTCGTTGGGAGTTTTTTCTTGCTTTACGGTGAACTATAATTTGCTATCAAAAGCTGGGAAATGCATTCTTATTTTAAAAGCCTTTTATTAATGTGTTGCTAAATCCTTAATATTGCCCTGTTGTGTCAACAGCTGGCCCAAAGCATAAGCAAACTGAGTTACCAAATTTAGAATCACGGGATTTCCATAAATGCTTTAATTTTAACGCAAACCATACAACTAATTATTTTTGTTTGTTTCCTAAGAATGAGAAAAGCATTGAATTTGATTCGACAGTTTCAGCATATATGTAGATTTAAATGTTTTAAATTAAAATCTCAACATAATTCCAATCTGATACAAGTTAATTTTTTTTGTGTTTTAGCTGGTTGTTTATGAAAACATCACAAATAAAGAATAATCAGGTGTTCTTACCAGAAAGATATAAAATTCTGTTTAAAGCTGCAGTATGTAGCTTTCATTAAAAATGTTTTTTGCACATTTTTGTGTTTCATAAGGCAGATAATCTGAAAAAATCTATCTCCTCCACCTCCTCACTGTGCTACTACTGTCATGCGTCACTTCCGGCCAGAAACGACCAATCAGAGCCAGGAAGAGGGTCTTAATGTTGTCACTCATCCATGTGTACATGCTGCTCAATGTGCTAAAGAGGGGAAACAACTTACCATTACAAGAAAACTGTTATCCGTTTTCATCAGTGGCTATGCTAACTAGCCTGAACATTCACGACAGGCGAACGACGCACACACTGCATGATTGACAGCAATAAGACCCGCCTCCTGGCTCTGATCGGTTGTTTCTAGTTAGCGACGGAAGAAAGAAGAGCTTGATTTTTTTTCCCCACAGATTATCTGTTTCATACCATATTGTGACAATTTCAACAAATATGTAAAAAATATTTTTAATAAAAGTTACGTACTGCAGCTTTAAGGCCCCATGCAGCTTTTGGGGCAACTCTGCTCACGAACCATTAAAAATATCTGATTGCAATCAATTTGTTTGTTTTCCAGGATCGTCTATGAAGCCATCCAGTGATCTCCTCTGATTCATACTTGAATATTATTTGGCTGAATGTGTTGAAAATGAACTTTTCTAAGTTTAAATCACTGTAATAATCTATGTGAGCCGGTTTTATGTGTTAAGCTGTTTTATGTGTTTAATGTCGTAATGTTTGTTGTCTGGGTGGGAACTAAAACTAAAAGAAATGTTTTTTTAGTGCCTTTTTTCTTGTATAATAATGGAAATATATTAGTCTTTTCTAAACTCCTTCCTGATTAATCTGAAAAATATTTATATACCAGGATTTTTTACAAAAAAAATTCACACAATTTTGGCACATTTAGTTTAAAGCAAGTATGGAGAAACATTGGTGCCAATGATAATGATGTAGTTTTCCTATTCCAGGCTGGTGTATTTATTTCTGCTTTGTATTTTGAGTTTTCAGTATATTTTCTACAGCAAAGTGTTAATAAAACAAAAACAAACATGAGTTTAGGAGAGAAATTGTATGTTTTTCTTCATTACATTCATCCAGTAATGAGTATATTGATACATTCTTGTACTCTCTGTCATTCAAAGTGTTGTTGAATCTCCTTAAACAAGAGGTGTGTGTCTTTGGCCTTCAGCATCGCCGTAATGCAGAGTTTGGTGCCTTTGTACATCATGTTTTTGTCGACTTTTAATACTTACTGTAATAGATTACGATGTCAGATCGAGACTGAATCCCTGGTCTGTTATTTTTCCACAATCACATGCATACTGTGTTTTTGCAGGAGTAGTTATGGCCTTCTCAACAAAGCCAACCCAAAGTATTTACAGTATAAGTACATTTTTGAACCCCATACACATTATAAAAATGACTAAATAAAAAATAAATGTGCTAATTTATCTCTTCATAAGAAAATAATCATGACCATAAAGCTACTTTTCTTTGACACCATTACCTCACGTACAGTACTACAGACGGTATTCACATTATAAGGCCATTATGATGACGTAATTCAAGATAAGACCTGGAAACGATGTTCTTTACAGCATTGCAACAAGAAGCAAAACAATTTAAAATGGTAGAAAAATAAATTCCCTTCATCCAGAGCTTCAGAGGATCGATCCGTGCAGGATTTCTATATGTAGACCGGTGTCTCTTGACCCGTCAGGAGTCTGAACATCACAGCAGGCATCGTCTTCATGTTGATCTGGAGCAAAGAGAGAGATGATGACGACGAGCCATTCTGCAGGTAGTTTAAAAAAGCAATTAAGAAAGATTTGAACCTCTAGTCCACATGTGTCAAACTCAAGGCCCTGGGGCCAAACGTGACCTGCCGCAGCTTTCTACGTGGCCCTCAACACTCCAAATTAGATCAATAAGTCCTCCCAACGATTGGATGACAAAAGTCTTCATTACCCCTTATTTGAAGGCCAATTTTGTTTATTGAGACTTTAGTTTCCATTTTATTTGTCGTTTTGTTTATTTATTTTGGATACTTAAAATGTCCATTAGAAATTAAAGTTAGAAAACTGTGGGACACAATTGATTGTCCACAAATTTTTTTTTTTTTTTTTTGAAAGGTCTTGTTGATGTTTGTTTGAGAACATTATTGAATAAAAACCATCATGAAGGAAAACAGCTGACAATTGAAAGCAAACATCTCACAGACGATTGTTCAATAACAGAAAAGGAATTCAAGTAAAATTTAAAGTAACTAAAAGACTTAATAGGTGATGAATTAAATATGTGGGAAAATGTGATTTGTTTTTTGAAAAACAAAAACTGCAAACTCCAGCCACCACTCTGAAACCAATGGAAATTGGTTTTCTGCTGGATTAACGTTGAATAGAAATACACAAATGTTTTTTATTAGTTTACAACCCTTTGTGTTTATCTGTTGCATAAAACCCCAAAGAAATACAACATCTGTGGTTATAAGGAGAAGCTGGAGAGCTACCTGTTCCTAAACTAGGAATTTAAAGTGTAATAACAACGAGAAAACACTAGGGGGCAGTATTTATCAGAAATAGAAGTTTACATTATGTAAGTTATAGTCAAATCGCATATTTACGGTCATGAAAATACACTACATTTCTTAAGGTATTGTTAATTGTTACTTATAGTTCCGATAACTTTGTCATCTCTGCTGCAATATTTACACTTTATTTAATCAATTTCTGAACAAAACACCTTGTTTTGTTCAGTACAATCTATTCTTTACTGATCAAGTATTTATATTTTGAAAACCTTTTGTCTAGAAATGCTTCTTTCCTCGTGTCTGCGTTTGGGAAATCCCTGACATAGTATCTGCATGTTGCACTTCATGCATTTAAAGCGAACCCGGTGTGAGAGAAAATGCGTCATTTCATTTGCACGGCTCAGTAATCATTGAAAATTGCAGCTCTGCAGTCCAACGATGTCTTACCTCACCCACGGAGACAGACAGAGTTTGAACAATCTTCTCATGCGCCATGGCAACAACACTCTGCCCGTTTATTTCGATGATTCTGTGCCCGACCCGGACGCCGCCTCGCTCGGCAATCCCGCCTCGCATCAGACTGCAGATCTGACCAAAACACACCGAATACGTAGGAGACTCACCACGTTCACACTGCAGACTTAAGAGTCCCAAATCCAATTTTTTAGCCTTCATGCGACCTGCATCTGATTTTTGTCTTGACGGTCTGAAAACACAGATCAGATTTTTTCGAACGCGACAAAGGCCACTTGGACATGTCCTTAATACATGTCCAAGTATTAAGGGACATGTATTAAGTCACGTTCATCCGACATGAACGTCATTGACGTTCGACAAACGTCACTATTCTGCGTCCTGATACGCGCAAACACAACAATCATGGCGGACGATAACGATGATTAAGTTGTTAATATGCTGGCTCCGGTCGGACAACAACTTTAAAATCATAAGATATGCTCCACCGTTAGCATCCATGTTTACTTCCGCAAACAATGAGCACTTCTTCTACTACTTCTTTATGGCGGTTGGCAAAACACTGAGCACGCTCTCTATGTGTGACGTTATTGCGCCCTCCACTGCGCATGCGGGACACTTTCAGGTCGTTTGCAGTTCACAAGGGAGATCACATACAAGTGGGACATATTTGGTAATGTGAACGACCGCGCCCAAAAAAAATAAAAAAATCAGATTTGTGTCACTTCAGGCTGCAGTGTGAACGTAGCCTTATTCAGGTTAGGAGACTTTTATTGTTGGGGTTTTACTCACGATGCCGTTCTGAACACTGAAGCCGAGCTGATACTTGAGGTCCGGTCTCTTTATGAGGACGGTCGTAACAGGAGGGCAGCTTACGATGCTCAGCTTCACTTTCACCTGATTCTTCAAACCCTGGAAGAAGTTTATTGAAACTGTTACAAAGGTAATTGAGACCTGGGCTTTGACTAGGCCCTGGAATCTCCACTCCTTAGATGTCAACCAGTCCTTGGTGGCCTTACTGTATGGCTGAAACGATTAATCGAATTAATCGTGATTATTAAAATACTCGTCAACTAATTTAGTGATCAATTAATCGCAAACTGGAGTATGCAGACTCTTTGCTAAAACCTCCCCCAGTATATTAGGAGTGGTAATTAAGCCAAGGCTATTCAAAACACATGTACAGTTTGTATTTAAGATAAAAACACCCTCTTCTGTAAATATGGTTTAGCCAAAACTCCTCAAGTGTCAGAGTTTTAGCTTCACCCGGTTCAAATTCACTAAAGGAGAGCTGTGTTGTCGCATTTTAGGCAGTAAAATGTTTATTTTATCACTTAAAGAAGAAATTAAATTATTTGTTTATTTGCATATTTTAATGTTTGCTTAATATTGCATAAAAAGGCATAAGTGGTTAAATTAAAAATCAAATTTATTTATCCAAATAATCAATTAATTGTCAGGATAATCGATAAGTGGAATAATTGCTAGTTGCATCAGTTGTAGCTTTAATTCATATGTTCCATTTTAACATGGGAAAAATGTCTTATTTAAATGAATAATCTGCCAGTAGAACTAGAACTTTTTTAATAATTTTATATATTCTTTTATATATTAAAAGAAGCTCCTATCTCTTGATGAAAAGTTGCTTGAAAGTTAGTTTTGCCTTATTTCAAATGTACTAAGATATTGGCACTAGAAACTAGGTCAAAAATATTTGGCCAGATTTTATGTTTTTGCAGCGAGGTTTTTGAAACTGCTCATTTTCCAGACACTAAAACCAGTTGGGTGGGTTTTTTTAAGCACTTGGATTGCTCTTAAAAGCAGTTGAGGCCCAAATGGAAGCATAATAACTTGTAAAATGTGAATTTTGCAGTGTAGATCCTACTTTTAAGGTACAGTAAAGTACCTGTGACTGATTTTCTTACCTTAATGATGCTCTGACAAGTGGCCAGTGGCAGTCCCACCAGACTTGTGTCATTAATGGACATGATCTGGTCTCCCACACTGAGTTTTCCGGACCGCGCCGCGGGGCCGCTGTTCAGCATGCTGGCCAGAATGACGGTGGGCAGAATGGAGCCCCAGCCGGACTCCACTATCACCACGCCGAGGCTCTCGCCTTTCTGCTTCTCCACATTCAGCTGGGATACGGTTTAAAGAGCAAATATGAAGACCTGAGAGGAGATGGCCCCTCCACCTTCTTCAAATCTATCAAAATGGTGTCAAATGTTGTTTTGTGCTGCTTTTGCTTTGAAGATATTAAAGAAAACTTAAAGGTCAAAAGGTCACTAAGCCTCCCCACATGTAGACAATCAAACAAAACTGGTGTCAGTCAACTGTGCAGCAACAATTTGATTATGGTACTTTTTCTTTGCAGATATTAATAAAATTTTAAAGTAAAAAAAAAGACCAGCAAAGATCCCGAACATTTAGGCAATGAAATAAAATTTGTGTCAAACTTTTGTGCAGCAAATTTTTTTGTTTGTGCAGCAATTTTTTTTTGTTTGTGCTGCTTTTTCTTTGAAAACACTAATAAAAGATTGAAGGTCAAAAGGTCAACCAGATCCCCCACAATTACGAAATTGGTGACAAACATTTGTGCTGCGTTTTTGGAGCAAAAACTTATGTGCCACTATCATTTTAAATAGGCTTCCAGAGGTCATCAGAGGTCAACTCCTCCACCCAACATACACAAAATCATACAAAATTGGTGTCAATCAACTGTGATACGTTTGTGGAGCAACAATTTTCATTTGTGCTGCTTCTGTTTTGCAGATATTAAAGACAGTTCAAAAGTAAAAAGGTGAACCAGGCCCCCATACTTATGAAATCAAACAAAATTGGTGTCAAACATTTGTGCTGCGTTTATACAAAAATTATTTTTTTGTTTGTGCTGCTCTTGTTTTGAAGATACCATGTTCAAACAACAACAAAAAAACACAAATTTTGTCTGATTTTTAAAAAGATGAATGACCTTTCATGACCTCTGGGAACATTTATTAATATCTTTAAAATGATAGCGCCACAAACGAAGACATTTTTTGCTGCACAAACGTTTGGCACCGATCTTGTTAGACTTGAAAAAGGTGCCACATTTCTGTTGGGAAACTCAGGAACGCCTCACCTCTTTACGGTTCTCTGAGTTTGAGAAGTGCACGAGGTCGTCGTGGTACATTTCCTGGGAGTTGATGATGTCACTGTACTGTTTGTGGCTCAGGTCGGTCGGGTTGATGCCGTTGGCTCGCAGGAATTCCCGGTAGGCCACACTGAAAGCCTGACCGATGGACTGCGCAATCAGCTGTGCCTGTGGAAAAGGGAGTTATGGGAAAATGAGTCCGTAGGAAAATTATCCCAGCTGACAGAAGCAGAGAGGGGAGAAAACATACCATAAATATCTAAAATAAAAAATATGGCCGTTATGCTTTTGTGATTTTCTTGTATTTTGTTATGTTTAAATCACAATCTTCGAAATATTTTAATTTGATTCATAATTGTAAAAGTGTTTCATTCACTTTTCAAGCATTTTCAAGGTAAGTTTTCAAACTTTACAATACAAATTAACTAAATAAAAAAAGAAAGTTTCAATTCACTATTATACTACATCCATTACTCTTTATAATAGGGACAAAATATCATAAAATCTTATGTTTTGAAATGTGTCCATACACCTGACTGCCCAGAGAACAAAACACTAATTTGACAAAAAAAATCCCCCAATTTTAACAACATTATTTAATGTATAATGAAATTTATTTGAATTATATAAATCAATAAGTTGAACCATTAGGAATAATAAATATTCATTAAAACAATCCAAACAAATTGTATTAATTAATTACCTTCCTGCTGAAATTATATGCTTACATAAAATATACAAAGAAGATTATTTCAAATTTTTCTAAAAATGTTCTCACTGAGTTTTCTTACATTTTGCAAATAAAAATAATTTTGGTAATTCTAATTGACCTAAAACAAACAAACAAAAAAGTCAGATTTTATTTCAGATGATCAGAAAATTAATTATCTGTCTTTTTGTTTGGAGTATTAAAATATCTGGTTTCAACTGTAAATAATATTTTACTAATTTAGGTTTTTTTTATTAAATGTTAGATTGAACTTTATTACAAAACTGTGCAGATTGAATATGAAGCGCTTTTAAAGACTTTATACAGAAATCAAGCATTTCCAGAAACATCTAATTCTTGAACTCTGATCTACAAATCCCTTTCCTTCACATTTAAACAGAAACTTGGATACTTTTTGGAAGGTGTAAGTAGTTCTTACATCTTCTGACTCAAAGACGTAGCAGATCATTCTGTACTGAGTTTTCCCTTCGCTGGCAGAATCAGACGATTCAGAGAAATCCTCTGATGAAGCCTGGGACATGCGTCTCCGTGCCATCAGAACCACAATGCTGCCAATGTCGGCGATGTAGGATATGGTCCGCAAGGCACTGTCCATCATCGTCTCCTGCAGGCAGAGGAAATAATCAGGATGTTTAAGGTAAAAGGCACAAAAAATAAATCAAATTTCATGTCTTCATGCCATCAAGAGGAGCGACAAAAGCAAATGAGGTGGAGTAGCATTGCTTGTTAACAAATGTCAACAACTTCAGTCAGAGGCCTCTTCAGATTGGTTGCAAGACTGACTGTTACTGGAGATATGAGCTAATTTCACTCATTAAGCTTTTGAATCAAACTGAACTGAATCTGCACAAATAGAGTTACTGACCTGTGTGTCAGCATTCAGTACTTTGACAGCCTTAGTGGAGATGAAGAGGTCGACCTCAGTCATCATCTGAGAGTCTTCATCTTGGCTCTGGGAAGTGAAAAAACAGAAACTGACATTGCACTCTGCAACCCTTTACGTAGGTGCTGCAGTTGCAAAAATGTTATCAAAACTCTGATCTGAAGAAGAAGGTTAGCAAAACATTGGGAGATCACAAAACCCTAAAACTGAAATCACAAAGATGAGGTTAAATATATCCATCCATCCATCCATCCATTTTCTGTTCACCCTTGTCCCTTAATGGGGTCGGGAGGGTTGCTGGTGCCTGTCTCCAGCTTCGTTCCGGGTGAGAGGCGGGGTCACCCTGGACAGGTCACCAGTCTGTCGCAGGGCAACACAGAGACAAACAGGACAAACAACCATGCACTCACACACTCACACCTAGGAACAATTTGGAGAGGCCAATCAACCTGACAGTCATGTTTTTGGACTGTGGGAGGAAGCCGGAGAACCCGGAGAGAACC
>CAEGAE010097431.1:0-109761 GCA_903067095.1 Girardinus metallicus
AAACAATCACGAAAAAAAATTTAATTGGATACATTTCAGGTCAGCTCGCTATGCCACGTGGTAAAAGTTTTTTTTTTTTTTTTTTTTTTTTACAATTTTTATTATTCTAATAGGAATAGACTGACATTTTTGGCAAATGTGCTCATCTACTTTATTGCAGAGGGAAATCAATACCGCTCCTGCATTTGCTTGTTTGTTAAATTTGAAACTATGGCAACCATATCTCTAAAGATTTTTATTTGTTCTGTCTAACCAGCTCAAACCAAGCTGAGCTGTTTCCCTCGTTTCCAACCAATCTTTTGTTCTCAGCTAAAAGGTTTTTTGTAAAAAAGCTGTAGCTGTTAACATCGTGAGAGCAATTGCAGTCCCTCCATAACATGAGAGAGTCTGAGTACAATTTCCCAAATGTCAAACTATTCCTTTAACAGCAATCGTTTCCTCCATGTGTGACATCAAGTCCAGGTACAGTCACCGCTTACCTTGAACCAGGATGTGCATTGCTAAAATAATAAATCCTTTCAGCCTTCCTGAAATACTCTCGTAACTATCTGGTGCGCACAGGAAATGATGGATCACACAGAGGGGGAACATAGCAGAGACTCATAAAAGTCTCACAACTCTGCTTTTTCTTCCAAAAGGAAGGGAAAAAAAGCCACATATTGACAGCATTCTCTGGAACTGCCTTCAGTCTGCTGCTTGTATAGAAGAATTATTTATCTCCACTCCTGCTCTATTCCTGAGAGGATGCTGTTGACAGCATTTCATCCCACCGTCTAAGAACCACTGGCTTCCATTAGGGCCAAGAATGGCAATATGATGTCTTAGTGAGAGATTTCACCAGTTGTGCAGTGTTTAAAAGCTTTGAGAGCAGCAAAGTGATACCGAGGCAAAGAAAGAAAACATCTATTGTTCATGAATGTGGTGTCACAGAGGTCCTGTCAGAAAAAGAGTGGCGAGGAAAGGTCTCTGTCTGAGGTCTCTTAAAAGAATAGTCTGTTGTTTTTGAAGCATTGCTCTGAGGAGTAGGTAAGAGTAGTCATCATCTTAAGTGGTCAAAAAACAAATCATTATTAGTTTGGAGAATCAACTTAAAATTCTCACGAAGGAGCCGGGCTGAAAGATTTCCAGAGAATATTTCCACTATGTATACAAATGCAAATCCTTACATTTTTAAAAAAAGTTTCTTGAAAATGTTTGCACGTTTAACCCTTGTGTGTAAGTGTTTGTGGCACGGGGTTTTGCAAAGAAACAGCAACGTCGGCAAAGGATTGTTCACAATGTCTGATTAGATGATAAGAAAATAAAAAGATGCTGAATAAACTGATTAGAATTACATTTGGAATATACCAAGGTATATTTTCTCTGCTTGAATGTGTAAAAAAGCAATGCAAATTTTAAGAAATACAATTTTAACAAATTTCCAGAAAAGTAGTATTTTGACTTGAATCTTTTTGAGAACTTTTTTGAAATCCAATATTTTTTTTATTCTAATATCCCTTTTATACCGTTAATGCATGTCTGAACTCCTTGGAAAACAAAAACTTACTAAATTTTGATACAACTATATCATGTATTTTCTAAACAACTTCAAAGCTATTTATCAAACATTAAATTGTGATCAGTATTTTACAAACTTAAAAGTCTCTGATTATATGGATTATTGTTGATTACAAAACAAAACTGTTTAAAAAAATAATTATTCTCCAATAAATAAATGTACAGGGCACCAGACTTATGTGGTAATTAGAGTTCTGGAAACATGAAAGAGCAGTAACAAAATTGTTTGACTGCTTTAGCATTTTTATGTGATGCCAGATATACCCTCTGGAAACATTCATGGCCAAAAGTGCTCCACGAGATTTTTATCTGGATTGACATGTGAAGTAATAAAATGCATTCTGTGAAATGTAAAGTATATATATATAAGGCATGTATCACTTGTGTAATAGCCCATTACAAATATTCCATGTGCATTGATGAAATGTGCCAAATCAATTGCCGAGTTAGGGTAGAGCAAGTTATATTGTGTTATAGGATTTTTCCCCACACTAAATACCATGATTATCTTGGTGAAAATGTAATGCCTTGCTGCTGATCAAAGGTTTAATGAATTCATTAGAACATTGGTCCAAGTTCCCTGCCGTGTCAGTAACCGTAAGTATTCACCATGACAAAGTTAAACCATCAGTGCAGACAGAGTGTCTGCATCATGTAACATTTAGTAATGTTATCTTACCATTGCTGTATCACTGGTGTATAATATATATCAATTCCTTTGCAGTGGTGAAAATATGTTGTATACATTGAAGATCAGAGTTGTGACACTTGTGGCATGTCCAAACAATAATTATGGCATTATTACTACACATGCTGCAGTATCACATAATTACAAATCTGAATCCAAGGTAAATATGTAAGTGTGACAGTGTGAAAAAAAATATTTATAATATCAGAATCAGAACTGATGAAAAATTGACCATAAAGGCTCTTCCGCTTCTAAGAAAATTTTTTCAGTAATTCTCCAACTGTGGTCACTCAGAATGCATTTAGCTAGATGCTGACAAATACACCTAACAACCTCATTACTAAAAAAAAATATTTTTTTTAAGTATTCCTGCCTTTTCTCTTCTCTTTCAGGAGATTTGGTATTTTTTTTCCTCTAAGAACACTCAGCACATTCGTGTAAAAGTGGTACATTGCATTTTCAAAAGACAGTCTAACATTCCACACGACAGCTAGGTTTTACATTTGTGATGCCCATTGTTGTTATAAAAATTTACAGACTAACATTTTTGTGTCTCAGTGCAAAAGATATATCTTAAAAGAATTTCAGAAAAGCCGTGCCCTTGGTAAACGGCCATCTATGTCCACTGTTTACCAGCAACTCGTACCTCCCCACACTACAGTGCTTGGCCTGCTTACAAGACCAGCAATAAATAACCAACAAAAGCAGATTTACAGTCACCGTCAGATAGCAGCAGTGTTTCAGCTTTGTCTTTAAATACATATTCACAAGTAACACCGTGTCACTATACACCTACAATTCATCAGAACTTCAACTATAGATAATAATTACATACTGATCATAATTACCATGACCATTACAACAGAAAAAGAAATTTCAGTGTCACATTAGGATTTAAGTATTTACATTTTTTTCTTCTTCCTTTTTTAAAGTTCTGTGGCTTAATTCCATGTGTGAATTTCTGCAGTAAAAGAAGGCAATGAAGTGTCTCTAAGGTAAAAAGTAGTGAATGTGGAGTTTATCAGCTGGTACAGATGCTGTTGATGGTTATGATGCCTGGGTCCACCAGGCCCAGTTCCTCGTGTTCGTTTACGCACAGCTGATAGCCACAGCCCCGCTTGCGCTTCAGCGGAGTCACCTTGGCGTCTGGCTTGGCGCGAGGTGGCAAAAGGAAGCCCACGCTCCCTGCGATCAGCATGTGCCATATGCTGTGGATGTAGAAGTAGTTCTCCTCCGTCTCCACGAAGGCGTACAGAGCCACAGCAGATGTGGCGATCATGGTGCCGGGGAACAGGAAGAAGACCCAGCGCTTCCAGGTTGGCGGGTAGCAGCGCCGGCGGCGGATGGTGCGCACGGTCTGATAGGATCACCAAACAAATCATGTTAATGCTGTTGTAAAATCTACCAAGAATTATGTTCAGAATATACTGAGTGATATTTGGTCTTTTTATTTTAAATATAATTCTGGCATGAATTTACAAGAAGCCACAAATATTAATTCAAATTACTAAAATTAAATCTCTATAAAAAAAATTACATTTTCACAATAAAATTAAAACACAGAAAAATCTTGTCTGTCTTCCTTTCTATGCGAGTTTTAATTATATAGAAAATATTAAATTATTTCACATAATTTGGAAAAAAAGTCTACAGATTAAGCTTTGCTATAAATAAGAGAGCCCTTACATCCATTCCCACTCACATCACACCTAAGCGTCTCACATCAGGTGCGCATGATTAGACCATCTCTACTTTTGTCTTTTATGTTTGGTTTGTTCCTGACTGTTGAAGTGAGAGTGAAGTGCACATGTTTATTTGAAGAGAGCACAGAGGAAACTTTACTCTCTTAGAAAAAACATGAAGGCTAGATTGAAGTCTGAAAGATAGAACCCAAGACTTTCAGAATAACAATCATTAGACAGATGAGTCAGTATTATTTGGACCTCAAAACTAAGAACATGTCTGTCAAGAACCTCATGTCAGGTGTGAAGCATAGAGCTGCAGAAGAACCTGGTCAGATAGCTATTGTGGAAAATGCCTAAGCACGGCACAAAAAAGCATAAATGGACTTGTTAATATCCATATCTATTTCTTTTCATGTAAAGTAGCCAATTCAGAGACAGGTCATGGGAGTTAGAGCTCACACATAATTAAAGTAGGATTTTAGATAAGGACCAGTTCTAACTTAAGGAGCTGAGGGACAGTGACTTTTTAATAATCTCCACTTGTGTTATTCTGAGGGGTTTGTATTCCTCACCACGGGCACTGATCAACAGATGAACTTGACTTGTTAGTCAGTCTCTTATCTATCCTGTCATGTATCCTCATGTTCTGTTCGCAGTAACTGAATATGTTGTGTCTGTTTGTTTTAATCAACAGAGTGTGCTCATTTGTTCCTAGAAATGCCACAATCACAGCATAAAAACACTTCAATATTTCATTTCACTCCTTCTCTATTTTCATCAGCTCCTGAGCACTGATTACTTGCATTTCTTAAAGATCTTCCAGAAAATGTTACCATGAAGAACGGCGATGTTATCAAGGGAAATGCGCGCTCTACATTAGATGCAAAAATAATTACAAATACTCTTGCAGGAAATGGCTGTGATTAAGTTATTATGCAGAATACAGTTTAGACTGAAGACTAATAATCTGTGTGAAGTCAAGTGAAAAACAAAATGTGTTTTGGCTGTTCAGTTTCCTTCTGCGCTGCATTTTTTTTTTCTTGTTAAGGCAAACAATTCTAAACTGGGAGAGTCTTTTCACGCTCCAGTCAGAGACTTCATTTAGTTTGGAGAAATAGGGATATTTTGGAACTGACTGATCGGAACCGCTCCCCTTCCTCTTACTGCTAATGACACCCCTACGCAGCGGCAGCAGCAGACGCTCTGTGCCCTCCGCTTCACTGATCTAATTTGGTGGTGTCTGGGAGCATTCAGAATGCCAAGCTTTGCAGAAACATGACAAGCTGAAATGAAAGGGCTCTTGTACAGAATGTGTGGCGCTCAATCCAAAAGGCGCAGCGCGGAGGGAAGACTGTTGAAATGCAGACATTCTCGGCCAAACAACCTATAAATTATTAACTGTCAAGTAATCAAAGCAGTTGCCCAGGTTTGTCTTTAAATCCTGCAACATTAGCAGTAGATCCAAGTAAGTTTCTTTTTTTTTCTTTTTTTAAAGAAGTTGCTGTGAGGAGTTCAGTTTTGTAGCTAGTTTTCATTTGTCAGGGAAAAATTAGAAATACTGTCTCAGAGTTTAGACTTTTATTATGTTGAGCTTGTCATAATACACAAAAAGCTAATGCTTGGAGTTTGTATTCGTTAAATTGCACATGGCAACATGACATTTATAATTAAATTACAAATCTGCCAGTGCCTACAGAAAATTGAATCTGCTAGTGTTTGGTAAACCAGTAAATCAACCTTTTAAGAAAGACTTTAAAGCACATAATTCTTTGCAGTATACAGTTTTTTATGGCATATTATATAAATTATCACCTATTTTTATTGGCTACATTGTACATTTAACTGAGTTGATCAGTTTAATCTTGGAGGGGCAGGTGTTCAGTGTCATATTTACAAACCTAAGGTGAGATGAAATTCTTGCCTCAATTAGTATTTTTTGTCAGAAAATAAAACAATATTAATACATATTAAATAAATAGATTTAAAAAGTAACATACTCCAAACTCAATCATCATGGTAGAACTGGTCCTTCTTACTTCAGTTTTATTTAAAAAAAAGATTGTCCTCTGTCTTTAGCTTTAATTCATCTACACATGCATTATGTACACCTGCAGGTAGAGCAAAGCTGTGCTTTTGTTTTTGACTGGCTCCACAGGGACCTCTGGTTTTGTCATTCAAACAGATATACTGGAGATGCACGATGCAAACATCCAATGTTGCCAAATCATTAAGCTTGTTGCTATATACAGGAAGTACTCAGACACCTCTGGCAACCAATTTACAAAACAGCAACTAGTGACCTGGTGTATTTTTGGAGTCTGGTATGAACGTTTAGTGTCTTATCAAGAAGAAACAGCTGCTGCCATGGGTTGCTACCTCATTTCAAAGCACTCACAGGTGGCCCAATCTTCATGCAGCTGCTCTGCTTTAGCGCCACCAACAATAAAGAATACCTTTGGATTTTAAATCAGGCTGCAGTCTAGCAAAATCAAAAGTAGTATGTTTCTGTGCTTTCTCTGTCTCTTAGAATTTTGAAAATGATTCCAGTGGGATTATAATCAGACTGATACAACTGGAATGCTCACCAGTGTACATTGACACTGAAACAGACGATGTTCAGCTGGACAAAGCAGTATCAAATGTAACAACAGCTGCTGTGAAACTGTGGACTCTGGCCTAAATTCAACATCAGATTTGAATTGTCAGAGTGATCCAAGTTTATGTCAATAACTGCTGACAACATTAATCTGCAGTAATAAAATGTATATCAGAGATCATACACATACAGTCATCAACAATGTAAGATGTTGCACACTTACAGTGCTCATTGTAGGCTTCTATGTGGACTAAAAAAATTTAATTTAAAAATCTACAAATTAGTATACTTTTAGTCTCTTTTGCTGGCTGTGTGGGGGGAAAGAGGGAGGAGGCTTGGAATTTAATTTAAAGAAGCATTTTCTCAATAATCAACAAAGGAAAATTTATTTGTACCTCTGTGCATATTACAGAAGTTATTTATTCAATGTCTGAGTAAATAACTTCTTTGGTCTGTTTCCCACTGTTGGTTCCATCAGACCACCAGATAGTAATATACTTAAAAATATGAGTGAATTATTGTTTGATGTAGACAAGTTCTGAAGTAGAATACATGATGA
Organism: Girardinus metallicus; assembly: GCA_903067095.1. Taxonomy (NCBI): domain Eukaryota; kingdom Metazoa; phylum Chordata; class Actinopteri; order Cyprinodontiformes; family Poeciliidae; genus Girardinus; species Girardinus metallicus. Next base: position 7,086 of record CAEGAE010097431.1, read on the forward strand.
TGGATCAGTTTTAGTTTTAGATCAGGGTTTATTGGACTTTTGTAGAAACAGATAATTACCAAAATATATGGAGAGAGGTATGAATGTTAAGGAACAATCACAATCTACACTAAATCTCAAATAGATGTATTAACTTTCAATGTTTTTGGTATTTTGTTTTGCATTGAAAAATAATGTCAAACTTAGTTTTTTATTATAATAATGCTTTGTCCTCTTTGTGCTCAAACACAAGCCTTTGCAGGGAGGATTTAAACACTCTTCTGGCTTTCAAGGGATTCTTCAGCGAACAGTAAACTAACTCTCATAAATGAAACTCCTACATTTTATTCAACACTTGTTTGTTTCTCCAAGGAAACAACAGACTTGTTTTCAGACTCACATCTAGTAGTGTTGGTGTTAAAGGCTCTATTTTTTTTCAAGAATCCTCCCTGAAAGACTATTATTTTTATCTTCTCAGTTCAGGGAGCACATTATGACTCGAAGAGTCAGTGAAAGTACATGCAGAGTTATAATGGAACTACAAGCCATGACTAATACCCCACAGGCAGAAAAACTTTTAAAGCCTCTTCCATGCTAATATAAACTAGCTATGTTGGTCAGAAACTCTAGTTTTTATCCACACACACACGTGTTCTAGCCCTCAATTGGCTTACATGATAGATTAAATGTTTTAACACCTTCTAGAACATGGAACATTAGGAAGACTGCACAGAAAACACGTTTCTTCTGCATGTTTGACCCAGCGCGGTTTTGACTGTTAAGCACAGATGCGTTGAAATAATTGTCCTTCATCCTTTGGGAAAAGCTCTTTGTAATACATTCAGAGCTGTGTAGATAGCTGTGTATCTGAAAGACAGGATTCAAATTGTGCGGCTTTCAAAAACTTTTTTGAACAAATAATTTTATATAAATTACTTGAAGTAGTTTAAGGCAGTTTTTATAATCCCTTAAAAAAAAAAACAAAGACACCTTCACCTATCTGATCACATCTATTTTAGAATTTTCCCTCAAGTACAATAAAACCTAATAGGAAAATTAACTTGATTTAATGAGAAATGGTCTGAACCTGAGCATAGGAAATCCCCTTACCCATGCTACAGCCATTATGCCCAGCGCGAACAGGCTAGGTCCCAGCAGGTTCCACAGACCGTGACGGTCCAGCTGCAGAGCCATGGACAGAGACATCGCCCCCAGCAGATACAGCACCTTCACAGGATAGAAAAAAAACAACAACACACACACTGATCAATAACTGTCCACCATAAACACTGCTCATCTCATCACCAATAAACACAAGAATGATTGTGTAGTGAGGCAAAAGCACATCTCTTCTATTATTGATTGGTCTGAATTGTAATTTTTGTAATTTGTGCAAGATAACGACTTTACTGAATTTGTTTTCCTGCAGATTGTGAAAATATATAAAACAGACTAGAACTCCACTGTCCTACAATACATTGCGACAACTGAAACAGCATGTTTTAGATTTTATAATGCTAATGAAACATTTGTTCAAGATTTTCTGCCATGTTTCTGTAAAATTCATCAAATTTTTCGAAACAATCACCAATAAAGAGATTCGCTTCCATCTCTGTTATGGTTGCACAGTGTATCCTTGGAGGTTTGGAGGACAATTTGCATAGCCTTGTTTTAGTAATTTAATCTCTGGATTAAATTAATAATAACACCACATGTGGTGTCTCTCGTAATTTTTTATATCTTTCTTTCAAGTTATCTTCTGCATTTATCAAGTTTTAATTAAATTTATTAAAATTCTGGTATAAATTACCTCATTATGGGCATAAATGTCAAATTTTGGGCTCTGAATAATGCCTTCAAACATTTCTTTTCCAAAAGTGGGACTAAAATAAATCACATAATTTAAGTAATGTTTAGAGGCAAGAATTAGATTTGAGATACAGAAGTCACATAGTTTTCATAGCCATCAAAGACCTGACCTAATTCTAGATGGAGATTTGAATTCTCTTTTTGTCAAACATTTTAGGCTCACTTAAAATTATTTCCTGGCCCTGACTGTTAAACATAGCCCACAATTTTAACCGCCAATTCAATATCCTTAATGTTAATCTGCTTCAGATTAACATTAAGGATGTTTGATTTAATGTTAATCTGCTTCAGCAGATTAACATTAAATCAAACAGAATTGTTGTTCTGAACATTTATTCAGATTGTCTAAATAAATGCTCAAAATTAGTATTAAATTTATGTAGATGATGCATCTGGTCATTTTTTTGTGTCGATATGGTACTTTTTGTATTTTTGAAATAGTTACCTACAGACAATAACCGATTTTCACAGACATAAAGAGGATTAAATGTCTTATCAGTTTGATTCATCAGACTTCTACTAAGTTTAGGCCGAACTCTAAAGCTCCTTTTAAAGAACTTAAAAAATAAAATGTACAAGGCTATGAGAGTGGAAGACACAAAATAACAGTAGAAATAAAGTATGAACACTAAGCCCCATGCAATAGATAGTAAAAGTTGTTTTTTTATTCTTATTTTCCCCAATTCACAATTCAAGATAAAGCCACAAGATAACAAAGAGATAAAATGAGAGTGTGTGTGCGTGTGTGTGTGTGTGTGTGGAGCGGGGGAGGGGGAATCAATATGTTGTATACACAGGCTTCAGGAAGACTTTAGCCTGCATTCTTGTGTCTGGTGGACAATGTGAGGAGAAACCAGGGAGTTTGGAGCTGGGAGGGGATGACCTGCCTGCAGGAGAATACGACTAATTGACACAGACCAAGGAGAAAAGGAGCTTTGCGGTGCAGCCTGAGGACTCTGTGCAGCCCGATCATCAGTCATACCGCGCTGCTGGATCATACAGAGGTGCCCAAAAATGCATGCATTGTATACAGGCATGAATGCTCTGATGCTCATAGGCAAGGCCTTTTTTACTGCAATGAATCATTATCAGTCACTGTGACAGACGAGCTAAAGCAAACTCCTGTCCTCTGGTGTTAGTCTATTTTTATCAGCAACCCACATTTCCATGCCTAGCAATGTACAGTAGTACGTTCTGATGTGTGTATGTGTGAATTAAATGCCATTGCAAGAGTACACTGCCTTACTGGGCAAAACATATTCCAAACTCAGTTAAAATTTACTAACTTGAAACATGGACAGCACAGGTTTCAAGCTAATCACATTATTTATTAAATGTAGGGTCATGGAGCTAATTAAGAATTTAATAATGTTAGACACCTTGTGTTTAACCTTTGATAGGTCGTTGCTCTGATTTTATTGGTTTTGCATGCTCTTTTGATCTGCTTCCATTATTGGGTGCTGCTATGACTTAACAGAGCTGATTGTTGAGCTCTTTAAGAATAATCACACCATGTCTGTCTGAAATGTATTGTAGCATATTTTTTGCTTCAACTCAAAGATATTTTTATCAGAAATTACAGTAAATTTATATAATTTGCATGCTCTTGCACAGCAGTGAGCCTGGAGTTTCTGGTATTTCTTTGTATTCTACTTCCAAGAAGAAATCAATCTTTCTTCTAAGGTTTTAATGGTCTTGAGAGATATTTTAAGATTTAGCTAAAGTCTTTTGTTTGGACTTCAGTTGCTTTTTAATATTTAATCATCAGCCCAGGCTTTTCTGTAGGAATAATTGCCAGTTTGATCAACTGATTTAATTGCTTTGAAGTTTTGTCTTTTTGAACCCTTGTAATTTTGTTATATGAGCACATAAAACAAATCGTCTGCCTAAGGGCACTTTGGATGAACTTTGTTGTGCACTTAGGTTAACAAATGATACACCAATTTCATTTTTATTTAATCTGCTAATTTTCTGCTGCAAGATTTTCTGCACAGTTTTCTGACTCTCAAAATATCTACCAGTAGGGGGTCATTATCTCTTACATCTTTACCCAATATATCCTTGAAGAAAATTGTAAACAACCAAATCATAAGCTTAAGCTTTTTTCTTGTTATCTATGTCCATAATTTATTGGCAATAACCCAGTATGATAATCACAAATAAAAAATACTTACTCATAAATTTAGAACGAAATGTATACCATGATCAAGATGTTTTTGTGCAAATAGAAAAGTTACAATTATTTCTCCTGCTGCTGAAATGACATATATCAGAACATTTATATTAATAACATAATTTTAATCATTGTCATATTAGGGTAATGTTTACATCTTCTATACTCTAATGAGATTATAGCAAAGATCTTAAAGATGTGCTAAAGGTAGAGGTTTTTTGAAATAAACACTTATTTCAAAGAATCTGTTTTGTGATGCAAAATATTTGCACAGTACTGTATTATCAATAACATACATGATAGGTGGACAAAGAAACACAAGATAAAAAGACTGATAAAAATGAGATCATCTAATGAGATCAGCTAATTTTCTCCAATTATTAATTATTCATGCACCGTTGTAACAAAAGGTCACCAAATAATGTAGTCACAACAATCATTTTATTACTCCAACAAAGATAACTATTATTTTCCTTCATATTAATAATACTGACTTGTAACCTTTAGCAAACTGAGATTAACAAATGACCCAGAGCGCTTTCTGTTTGCAGACTGGTAAGATATTCTGCTGACAAATTTGTAGGAACTTTTAAGGCTTTGTGAATCTCGTATGAGCTGCACACACACATAGACGCAATCAGAAAATGAAAGGTCCTTTACCCTCTACTCCTGCGGCAGTCCTAGACATTGATAAACACACACACACAAACACACGCATTGTCTCTTTTCAAGTACACAAGCGTGCACGGTTCCTCTTGCCAGTCCTGACATGTGCGATTTGATTAGTGGCTGCATACTGCAGAACTAAGCAAAAATGAAAACCCGAGAGGACAGCAGATGTTCATACTTTCCCCCGCTCACACCTCCCTGTCTCACCACCTCCACCCTCCGCCCCCACCACCCTGCGCTTCTCTGTCTCATTTATAGACAGGGACACACATTTACACTCACACTTTCCCCTCCGACTGCTCCATATTGGTGTGCAGCCAGGGGGTGACCCAGGGAGAAGGTGCACCTGCTAGTGTTTATTCTCTGCAATATGTCAACAAGCCGAGAATTTAGTGCCACACTACGCAAATTCTAACTAGACTGATCTTTTAATTTATAACTAAGAACGGAGACATATGTGAGATTTGTTAATACACAGCTCTGGAGAACTCTAATCTAGGCTTTCTTTGTTCTAGCTTTTATTCGTCTCATCACCCACTGGCACTACAAGACAACACGAGTGGAATGTAATGCTATCCAAGGTCTTATTACAGATAGCTGGCCATTTCTATATGTCCAAAAATAATTGTCATTTTAAGGAATGATTACTTGTTTCAGTAAGCCAATTAGAGCATCTAAAGCTGATGACATTTCGGAATGCTCCATGGTATATGTGAAGATTTTTATTTAAAATGATGTAATGCAGGATATCTTAAAAATATGAATAGTAAGAAGCATCAAAACAGAGAAGACGGGCATGGGCTTGTTACCAGTGTCAAGATACACAGCGTTTTTCAACCAAAATTTCTTTAAATGAAATGTTAGACAAAGGGCCACAGTGACAGCAGCTTGCTCTGTTTGCATGGAGCATAGAGCAATGTAGCATTGCCCCACCCTTGCCTAACAGCAAATAGACTACCAGCAAGCTATAACAAGGTTGATTACACATTTCTCTTCCTTAAAAAAAAACAATCCCTTCATTAGTTTTTTTTTTTTTATAAATGAATTTTAGTAACTTAAGACTAAATGTGTTTACAAGCTGGCTTGAAAACACATTTAGTTTTTCAGCCAAATTTTATAGCTATCAAGTTATGTTAACCCAGGTTCTACCCATTACATCGAAAGTAAAAATGGAGTAATGTTTTGCACATTATTCCAAAGTTGATCTTTGAAACTATAAGACCAACTTTAACAGGTCATTTCTAAAAATATTTTTCTTCAGTTTATGTGTCTGATAAAAAATATATATATAAATCGTGATGTAGAGAAAATTATGTTTAGTTGTATTTCAGAGCAAATAGATATTTTCGCCTCTAGAGCAAAGTTAGAACTTTTCTCAAAAATCTGCTGCATCCAGTAAATATTTTACCAAATGTATTTTCTATGTTCTCTACAAAAGTGCAAAATGCGTAGAAAAATAGATTACATCGCACAAAACTTAAATCCCTGAACTGGCCTTCAGTTTGTAACATTGTTTGTAAAATACAAAATCATGTTAATGATCTGTAAGGCATTTAAAGATATAAGATCTAAATGCATTTCAGAGTTACTGGTCAGGTTTGACAAATGTAGAGCACACAGATTATCTGAGATCAGTTCTCTTGATCTTCCCTGGAGGAAAACTAAACAATAAGAAGGAACATTCAGTTTCTAGGCTCCACAGCTAAACAACGCCCTGAAATCCTAAGATGTGTAGAAACTGTTGCCTCCATTAAATCAGAACTGAAAATGTTACTATTTACCTCAAGTTACCATTCAATGCATAAGTGTTTTTATTGGATAATTTTAATCATGTCCAGCCTGTTTATGGCCTTGAAATAGGCAATTTTATACACTTTTACTTCAGTCTAGTTCTGTGTGAATAGCACACAAGTCAAAGCAGAAAAGTAGGTTCATTTGTATGCCACTATTCATAGAAACATAGCTAAGAGTCGCACTTTAAACACAAAGTACGTTAAAAACCAAAATATACATCAGGTAGACTGATGCATATACTGTAGTGATGTCAAAGAATCCTTATTACAAGATTTCCCATTGTTACAGCAATTCGTACTAGGCTGACAGATATGCTGTGGGGGTGTAAAAAACACGTCTGATCAATGGGAGAGGTTAAAGTGATGTTTTTCTCCATTTTTTAGCTTGCTGATTACATGGCGTGATAAATGACTCGCTTTTGGCTTCTCACTCATAAAGGTTTTACTGCACTTTTAATAACTACAGTCATCTTTTTCTTCATTAATGGTGTCAGTAGTCATTTTTATAAATGTGTGCTTTGTGTGATAATGACACTCAAAACCCGTTTAATGGACTGTCCTGTCGCGTCTCATTTTATTTGTCTAATTACAGAAGTAGCAGGAAAAGCTGTTCCCAGTATACACCTTTGCGTTTATAGAGACATATCTTTCAACAATATTTCTTTGCATAAATGTCCCTGCAGCAAATTAACAGTGAAAAACATTCTGCACCAAATTTGAAAAAAAAGTTAAACCAGTCATTTAGGTCTGAAAAAATCTTATTTTTTGTAAGTATCAAAAAAATGTTTGCAAAACCCATTTCCATAATTAGCATGAAAATCTCATTGCTTAATTTAGGAACTTCAATGCATTTGTTTTTAATTAGAACTGCTCAAAAATATGAGTCAAAAAGATTTGATAGGAGGAGTGGTAGATGAGCATCAGCTACATTTTATTTTATTTTCTAAGTATTGGGATTCTTATGTTAACCACAAATGCATATAAATAACACAAGACAAAACTAAATAATGTTGTACCATAATTTAGTTCCTTTTGATTTACCCAATTCCTCCCAATATTTTAAAGATGGCTACACTTTCAGCAGTCAGTGCATATCAGATCTCACAAGTTTGATCAGAATAATATAAAAAAATATTTCAATCGCATTTTATACACGAGCAGCTCCCTTTATATTATTGCAATTGTTTAGTAGTATTCTTGATATAACATTTAAAACATAAACGTTTTAAAATAGCATTTTCTTTCTTTTATGACAAGAAAGAAAAAATATGTACTGACTGTTACGCGAAGCTAAGTTTGTTGATTACTTAGAAGTACAGTGAAAACATACCTGTTTGATGATGGATTTTAGCCTTGCCATAGCAATAACAGTGACCCACACTGACATAAGGGACCCAAGGAAATCACAAAACTGCAGAACGTCATACTCCATGATGCAAAAGACCACAATACCAGGCTGGTCACATGCATGGTAAAACTGTGGGAAAAGACAAAGAAGACAGCTGTTACACCATCAAATTTCTAGATTTTGCTTTGCTTTTTTAAGTTTGAATTATAGATTTATTTTTACTGTGTAGTTTTTAAAAGTTTAACACACAGAAATGGACTTCATCTCTCTGGATAGACCTGATGTCTAGTAGACACACTCCACTCTCACAAAAGAAAAATCCAGCATGAACTGCTTTTCTGAAGCTCAACTAAAGTTCTTTGCCACACTTAAAAAAAACGTTTGTAAGGAAAATTGGACTGTAATTTATCAGCTTTAGTCAGCTTTTTTAAAAGGAATTTCTCCAGAGCATAGAAAAGAAAGATCTGAAATGGAAGCTCCATCTGACCATATGGTTCCAGTTTCTTAAAATAAATCTTTCTGTTGGGAAACTAACACAGCCTTTTGAAAGTATTCATGCCTCGTAAACATTTTTTCCCGTTCCGTCATGTTACAACCATAACCTCTAAGTATATGGCATTGTGAATCAAAAGTTATGAATGATTTTCAATTATCTTAAATGATTGTTTTTTTAAATAGAAATCTGAAAAAGTTCTGATTACAGAGACTTTAACCTTTTGGGGGATATTTCTCTGCCACTATTGTATACATAAAGGTTTACATTTTTGAAAAATCTTTGTTCTACAATATTCCAGGCTGAATCAGATTGAATTCCAGGGTCAATATTATTTTTCAAGTCTCACCTCAGATTCTAATTGGGATTTAAAATTTGACTAGGATTACTTAGGATTTCAACTTTGACAAGGCCATCCTAATGCATTACTGATGCTTTCATCTAACCATTTCGTTGCAGCTGTGTAAAATGATAATTTAGCATCATGAATCAGTTCCGACCAGCTCACCTCTCGCTGCTGAATAACACCTTCTTCCACCTCTTTGAATTGTTTTTACAAACCAGGACAAATCAAAGACGTGAACTTTAAACTTCACTTTGTTTCTTATTAACGCTGTTTCATAAACTCCAAATGAGTCAATCTGTTGACCTGACAACTGTTAGTCATACTCTATGACTAACAGTTGTCTGGTCAACAGATTACCTCATCTGAGCTGTGAATTTCTGAAAAGCTTTCTGCAAGCCTCAAGGCTACTTGGATTTGAGTTTCTTTTCTATAATCTTACCATTCTTCAGATTTTTCACAACCTTCTCCCTGACTTGTCTGCTGTGTTCCTTGGTCTTCATGATGCTGTTTGTTCACTAACATGTTCTCTAGCAAACTTGACGTCTTCACAGAAAAACATCATTTAAACTTTATTTATTTGTACATGTATTATGACTATTTACTCATGAATTGACTTTCAAAGCTAATTGATTGCATTGGATTTTCTTTAGGAGTACCACATTGAGGCCAGTTGAAAGCAAATCACAGGCATGCTGTTTACATTTTTATTTGCAAGTTCACTGAAAATTATATTTTCACTTATTTTTTGCATTTGTCCTTTCATACGGTTTTATTACCTTTTTAGAGATGCCCGTCTTATTTCCTATCAGAAACAAACTTCTTGGGTGAATAAAGATATTTTTAGATTTAAGTCTGACACAGGTATAAATAATTTTGTGCTCAACAGTATTAATTTCCTGTACAAACAGAGACTACAGGGCCAATGTTCTTTCAGCTTTGTACTATATGCTCTGAATGGCCACTCTACTAGCCTGTGAATGACTCGTCTGCTTGTATCATCCATATGTCACAGTTAGAAATTATGTTTTTTCCACCTATACAGATGAACCTCTAAAAAAGTAAAAAATAAAAAGTAATTCAATCCCATAACTATGGAAAGCCCCCTTTTTCACTTAAATTGTGCAACATTTTTAAGGAAGTGCATTTGTAAGTTTATAAATGATACTGATCAAGTTCCAGTTGTTGTCAACACCAATGCAATCAGGCTGACAGCAAAGTCATGGCAGGCCTCCTAGCAGTCCTAAGAAACCGGGAATGCACTGTGTGTTTTGGATTCTCAGGGTAGAGAGTTGTCAGACAACCAGTAAACTGTAATCTGTACAAGACTGCCTACCGTTCTTGAGTGCTGACAGGGTGAGGAATTGGTCTTCATGTGGTGTTGTTTGTTTGGGCTGCTGGTTGTCACTGATCTTCCTCGCCATTTGAAACTTGTGCTTAAAATAATACTGTAACACTCGCTTAAGGTTGCCCTACAGCAAAGGGGTTGTAAGGAGAATTTGATGAGGGGCCCATCTTCCTATTGACAGCATCACCACCACTAACAGTGTTTCAACAGGTTTGGTAAAATGTGAGAGACTGTGCCATTTAATTGGCTGAGTCTAAAAGCAATCATGATGACTGACTATTATTTGCTGTTGATATGTATTAATGAACAAACCAAGCTTCAACACAAAGAAAAGGTTAACCTTTCAGATTGTCACTAGGCAGATTGTTATCTATGCTGAAATTGTGAAATCAAATTTAATACTTTTCTTACTGAACAAATTGAAATTTTCAGATCTATGGTTAGTGTTGAATTTCAAGCATTTATGGGAGGCCTCTGATAGTTCGGGCCCTAAGCGGCAGGAATCACATTTGCTTTGTGCTGACTCTGGCAGGGGTCTTGTCAAGATCAGTCAAACCTGGCATGCTTGCAGCAAATGACAACTCATGTCTTTTAACAGGGTCCATGCTCACAAGAGCTGTTATCCAGGCTCTGATCAGGCACCTGACTGTCAGCACCTGTAGTATCAGGACCCCAAGACAAGAGTCGACAGCAGAATGAGCAGTTTTACATTGACATAGGAGATTTGGCATTTTTTTATGGGTACAACTTACATATTCAGCTCTGCTGCTCAATAGGAACATGAAAGAGAAAGTCATGTGTGCACTTCAAGGCGTGTAAGCCTGGCCATAAATTCCACCATACCTTTTGGATATTATAAAGAAATCCTTTGAGCTTAAATGAATTTAGCTGAACAAAGTTTGAAGGATACTGATTCAAAAAAGTAGCAGAGGAAGAAAGACCATTTTAATAACTGCAAGAAAGTCTTGGAAGTAAATCTGCTTCTGGATATGCAAAAGGTGAGCATAAACTGTATTGCATTATTACGTGATTTGCAAATAATAAAATTCTATGTTGTGTAATTTGTTTTGCCCACTGGGCCTATTTCTGAAATACATTTCCTGTTCTGGATGCTTTCATGCTTGTAACATTTATCACATATATATAATTGGTCCTGATTTTCAAACAACCCTCTTTGTGACTGTAATTCATTTTCATTTTACCACCGTAAGCGCTTGCATAATGTAGTCATCAGCACTGCTTTTGTGCCAGACTATCATTAGGTGTCAATCAGTAAAACAGCATGAGTCCATTGTCGGGAACTGTGTGAAATTACCTGGATGCATCACTTACGTTTATATACATCCAAATACAAAGAACACATTCTATGATGATGATTTTAATCTTCAGAACAACACTAAATTATTTTGTTTTTCGTGTCTTCTTTAAAAGTGTCTGAATATGAATCAGCAATGAAGTTTCAGAGTTTCGGAGAAATGTAAAAATATAGACTTCAAACCAAATGTTTGAAGTGAAAACACAACCTTTTTTTTTTTTACTGTCTGACTTTAAATTAGGCTAAATGTTTAATGTTTTAGGTCAATTAAGAATATTAAACTAGGCTTTTAAATTGTATGCCTTGGGTTAAACCTTTTGAATGACTCATCCTTCCTGACAGGACTAAATTGAGTTCAGTTTGAAGGTTGCATTGCTTACACAAACTTTTTTTGCTCTCCCATCTATTTTACTATAGGTCTGACATCAGGGCTCTAGGAGTGTCACTGAAAAACATTAATCCTGTTGAGCCAAGGCTACTTTATAACAAATTATGTGGTATATTTAGTCTCATTTTCCATTTGCAAGATCAATTTTTACCCCACCTTCAACTTCCTGGCTGACGTCTAAAGATGTTGCCTCAATATGCTCACATGATGTACTTTCCATCGATTGCGAGAAGTGCACTAGTCCCTCCTGAAGCAAAATACCAACACACTATGATGCTGCCACCCATACTTCACAGTACAGATGCTACTCCAATAAAGAATATCTGCAGTTATTCGGTTTTAAAACTAGACTCTAACATCATAACAGTTAAACAGACTTACAGTAAACCAGCACCCACCAGTTTTACCACCTCTTCAACAAATCTGTTCCCAACAGACACTCATTTAAAAAAAAAAAAAAATCTCAGTTTCATCATGGCCTCGGAGTGAGGCCATGCTGTTCTCAGCACTTTTTTTTCCTTTGGCAATATAGTCAAACAGTTCAATTTTAGTTTCATCAAACTACATGATATGTTTTTTTTTTGTTTTTTTTTTTTTAAAAAGGTGTACATTTGTCCCTGTGTGGATTTACAAATGGTATACTGGCTTTTTAAGTTACTTTTAAGCCCACTCAAAGCCCCCTCTGAATGGGCTTTCAGTCACCATGGGTACAGGACACACTTCACTGTAGATAAGAATAATTTCTTAGCTTTAGTCAAAATCTTCACAAGATCTTCTGCTTTTGCTATGTAGCTGATGCATTTTGCTCCACATCTATCTCTGCACTACAGAATACATTTCCTTCCTTAACAGTACGATGGCTGGATACTGTCATGCTGATGCTTACTTAAAATTGATTGAAAAATTGAGGGAGCCACCTTCACGCATCTTGAAATTGTTCCCAAAAATGAACCAAACTAGAGGAGGTCCACAATTCTCTTTCTGATAACTTGCTTGATATGTTTTGATTTTTTCATAACATCGCAGAGGGAAGCAAAAATTGTGAGAGCTTTTTAAAGCATGCGACTTCTGAATCAAAAGAAGTGATATGGGGAAAAAAAATGTTAAAACAAAATAAAATAAAAATTCCTCTCTCAATATTTACATGTTTAACAAATATAAATAATGTTGGTAACACTCACTAATCTAAAATCAGTAAAAGATTGGTTGGATTTTATGCCATACACCAAGCACAGAAAAAAAGATAATATTCTTCTTTATATATTTTGCAAGTAAGCATATGGCTTCAACTGCACTTTCAGTCATCAGTTGAATCATTTAGAAGTGACTCACAGTGGAGAAAAACATGGTGAAGATGTAGACTGAAGCCTCCAGCAGGTAGTGGCTTCGAATGGCGATGGCCACAGGCGGGACGAACATCAGATTGCTGAGACAGAGCAGGAGGGTGGAGAGGAGCTGGAAGCTGTAAGAATAGGCTTCAGAGTTGTCGGTGCAGCCCCAACCATTCCAGCCTATTAGACAAACACACTGTCAGAGCTGTAGCCTGGCGGAAGAAAGGAGAGATCTAAAGGAGCTTCTGTGTCGTTAAGTTGTGTTAAACTCTTCATGAACTTTGGGAAAGTCTTCTTAAATCTTTTTGTGGATGGAAGATGGAAAAAATTTGAATGAGAGATGAAACAGGCCGTTCAAAATCTTTTCCTTTGAATTTTGTGCATTTCTTAAAGTGTATGAAAAATGTATGACTTGATAAGAGACTCATCATCAGCAGCAGCTCTTTTTCAGGAACATCAGAGTTTGTGAAGTTGTTTATCTTGCACAATAGAGCCTCCTGGAGTGAACACCCTCCTATTCTCAACTATCGCTGTTTTGTTACGATACATCATCATCAAGGGGCCAAATGAAGAAGACAGTTTGGAAAACTATCTTTGTTTGGTTGTTTTTCTGTCTGATTTCAGGCCAAGATAAGCATTGAGAGTACTGACGGTTTTTGGGTCAAATCATCACAAGCTAAGCTCTGAATGTACACAGTATTGACCAATGCGATGCCTAGCAAAAACATTCACATTCCTCAAACTCTTTCTCATCGTCACATTACAGTCACAGAGTTCGATGTTGCTGAGATAAACCAACCTGCTGGATTTAGAAAAATGATACATGGTTTTCGAGTTTGTTTTTGCAAATAAAAAATTTTAAAAATATGTGTATTTATGCAAGTTCCCTTTGTCAACATTTCAGTCACATTTCATGGTCTTTTTATTTCCACATGCTGGATTGAATAGTGCTTTGTGATACAAGAACCAAGGTTGGAATGCGGTTTTATACCTCCACCATGCTGCTGCTTGCATTCTCACTAAAACCAGAGTTCATCACCACAGCTGTAAAATCCTTATACCAGTTAAGAGAACAGACTTTAAAATATTTTTGTTTGTTTAATAATTACTGAACAGCTTAGCACCAAAATCCATTATAGACTTATTGTTTATGTATCAACCTTCTAGACCACTAAGGTCTTCTAGTGCTGGTCAGCTCTGCATCCCCAGAACTCAGTTTCGATGCACCACAAATCTGGAACAATCTTCCAGAAAACTACAAAACAGCTGAAACATGGAGTTCCTTTGAATCAAGGCTAAAATGCAATAAAATGTGTTTAGAGTTGCCTTTGATTAATGCTAAATGGAACATTGATCAAGATATTTGATGTTTATCTTGATCTTGTCAAATGATGGCATTTTGTCATCATTTGACAAAATGCCATCATCATTTTGTCAAATGATGATGGCATTTGACAAAATGTAATGTTTATTGCTTGTTTCACAATTGGTGACTGTGTGATGTTTTAATAATGCAAATAAAACACACCTTGTTGCTAAAATGTGCTTTACAAATAAACTAGACTTGATTTGACTTCATTGGTTACTGTTTTATAATTCAGTTTATAAAAAAAAATTGTGATAATTATTCTGCCAATTTTGCTAAGTTCTAAGGTGCAACATGAAAAAGTTCAAGGTGCAACATGAACAAGTTCAAGGTGTACAACATTTTACAAGGCACTGTATTATTGAGGTTTTGCTGAGTTAAGACAGGCCAAGGGCAAGTGTTGATTGCTGTGGTTCCGCCAGGAAGCAGAGGCACACATGAAGTATGACAATGGATTCAATGGAAGAGAAACGGGCTCGGATAAAACAAGATCAAAGGCAGGATTTTAAAAAAAGCCTCTAAGGACAGGCTTTGTTTGGCTTCATAAGCTCATCTTTTATTGAAAAGCTGTTTGTAATTAAGTGTGTTTTATTGTCTCATCAACAGCTTATAGGAAGAGATTAATACTAGGCTTCTTGGGCAGTAGTACCTACCATTTAATTGCTGTATTGTTAGTTCAGTTCTGGAAAACGGCTTGCCCAAGCCGTTTTCCATGGCTGACATTTCCATTTTCCGTCATTCTCGATCATATATTTTACAATTAATCTGAAATTATTAGCTGCAGATATAACCTCTTTCTTTTTCTTTTATCTAAAATTGAATATCATTAATGGTCATGCATTTCTTTCTTATGTACTGCTAAATAATAAACAATGAGGGATTCTTGAAGGTAGCCATTCATTATTTTCTGCTGCTGACTCAATCTGGCATTAAAATCAAATCAAAAAAAGACATTACTAGATGACTTCATCTGAATTTAGCTAATAGTGGGAACAAAATCAAAGCAAGTAAAAAAGAGTTGTTCTAGTTAGTGACAAATACACAGAGCTCTGCAGCGGCTCCTGCACATAAATTGTTACCTGCTTTGCATTCACATGCAGCATAAAGGTAGTTGTTGGTTCGCAGGAGCTTGCACTGTCCATATGTCCCGCAGTCATTGATGCATGGAGTAAGGTATGCACGCATATACACCTCTGTAGTTACGTTGGTGCATGCTTCAAACCTGAGAAAAAAAGCACAAGCAGGCAAAGGAGAAATAGAACGGAAATTTGAGTTGGCAATGTTTTTTTTATCTGTTTCAATAAGTACCATTAAGGGTCTTTTATTTTGTATGTGCTTTACTTTATTAGCAGTTATCTTGCGAGGCTAAATAAAATCCATGTCATTCATTTTTTTTCTTAACAGTACTCCAGAAAATGTGTGTGATTTCGTGATACTCTTCAAATGCCAAGTAACTGCTTACAGATATGTTTCTGTCTGTTCATAGCAGCTTTAACTGATCCCTTTTTGATTTGTGCTTTCAACATATAAAAATCATCATGAGTACGAGCCAAACACACTGCCACTTTTCCGCTGAAGCAAGCCTGGACTAATTTAGTGTGTGAAATGTAACACACCGTTATGTGAATGCCAGCACCATTTCCAAACCTCAGTTAGGCTCTCAAATGAAGATAAGTACAAGTCCCACGCCATCTGTTATCTGTAATGCAAATTCAACTGGAACTCCCAAGAGGTCCTGCAAAGCCTAATATTTAATTCAGTTCCTTTCAGATTTTTTGAATTGTTAAAAGATTTGGCAAAATTTCTCAATCTGCTCAACACTGAAAAACTTGGAAAAATTATTTTGTTGAATAACTTTATAGCATTATTTTTTCCCCTCATCTTCTTTCTGCAACGTCTCTCACGCACACTTAAAATAAACCCTTAGCGAAGAAACGTGTGTACTTATTGAATTCATCTGCAGAGCACAAACAGTTGGAGAGAACATTTGATATCACAAGATATAATCTAGTCCACAAATGATAAGAGCTGTGCTCTTTACAGAAAGCACAACATGTTGACAGTTTGGTCTGCCTGATGTGCTATTGCTGGTAAAGATCCAGTCTGCAGCTTTTATACTGTAATGGCATTAAAATAATCACAGCTTACCTTTACCACTTTAGAGATGATATAAAATGAATGTATGCCTGAATCATCATACTTACCTTACATTTCTCAATGTGCAACACACAAATGCTCTTACATGTCATGTGCATCTAAAGGCCAAATTGTGCTGCCAGATGACAGATGGGAGAAAAGCGTGTTCCCCAAATCACTGGGCTAAATTATTAAATTCGGTAAACAAAGTAGCGACTGTTTGAAGATGTGCTATAAAAAATACTTTACATCCTGTGTTGTGATTGTCTTCCTGCAGAACAGAGCAAACATTGTCTCACCGAGCTTGCTGTGGGGCATTGGGACCAAGGCTGTGAACTGATTATGAGAACATCAAAAATTTATGAGCAACAGTCAACCAACTCATTTAAGTGAATTTTTGCTTGTAAATCCATTTTTTTTTCTTTCTGGGTAAATACTCCTGAGAGTACACTTTATAGACTTTTTTCCACTTTAAAGGCCCAGTTAGATATTTTGGGAAATGTGTTTATTCGCCTTCCTGCTGAGAGCTGGAATAGATGACAGATACCTTGCTCCTGTGTTGTCAGAGGGATTCTGATATATACAGAGCAGTTCAGGCCTGTTATTCTTGTCTTCTGCTAAGTTCAACTGGAATAGTTGTTATAAGCCTTAAGACCATAAATATAAAAATGCCATTATATTATATTATGTCTTTGACAAGAAAACAAATATGCACATAAATTTGCAAAGATGTGCTGAATTAAATTTTGCTGTGAGACACCATAGTAATCTTACCCGTGTTCAGTGGCACATAAGGAGCGCAGACTGAGGTACCAGGTTCCTGTTTGTGGGTAGGGAATTCTCAGTTTGGTAATATTAGACGACACGTTGACAGAGAGGAAAAACCCAGCAGCTGATTCTGATTGAAAAAAGAGAACACCAATAAAACAAAAACACAGAAAACTAAAACAAATAACTTGCTGTTTCAATTTAAATTAAAAATTCAGTTGTTTTTGCTTAAATTTCCAGGTATTCAAGTTTTGTTAATCTTTGATGATGGATGAATAAATGATCAGAATGGTGAAAAAATTAACGAATGTACAAATTGATGGATGAATCATTTGAAGATGTGAAAGATGAATGCACAGTCTCACAACTTCATCTTATTACTCATGAAGCTGAATTGCACCCTGACCAAATGTCTGAAGGGGTCTTGTCACAGAAGCTATTCTCATAAAATGTTGGACTTTTGCTGCAGACAGATTACTTTGTTGTGGATTTTGATATTGATCTGGATGTTGACTCGGTGCTCTGCTCCCACACTAATGACTGGAAATACAAACACCACTCCAGTTATAATTTTTAAATTAGGAAAAATTTCTCCAATTGAAGTGATCATAAATCAACAAGGCTCTCTGCACGAGGGGTTTCCTGATCTTTCATGCACTCACTTCGGCAGGCGGAAATCCCACAGCTTGTGCTCCTTCTGCACCAGTGGTTCAGCTGGTCAACCACTGGTGCTTAAGATGCTCTTTCTACAATCTCTTTTGATAGTTGCCTCTGCAATCTACTCTGTCTGTACAATTTAAAATGTCTGCATGTCTAAACATGGTGGTCAGAAGGGTGAATTGTAGTCTGTGAAAATGACAGATGGCGTTTAGATTTTTCCACTGTTTCAAAAATCCAGTCAAAGATGGAAAATATTTGGTTAATGCGACCTCTGATAGGAACCCAAAATATTCCAAATTTATTTTGTCACAGAGTAATCCAACATACCTGAATCACATTTTAGCGATGAATTTTCTCTCAAGAAGAGAGGCATTCCATGATTAAGACAGCCGAACACAGTCAGATTTGCTCCTTTCAGCGTAGACTGCAGGGAGAAGAAACAGAAGAAAATGCCAATCATCCATACAACCATCAACCATCTGCTGTCCTCTTGGCGATGAGCTCATACTATTCATGATTACCTTAGGCCTCTGCTCCCCTCAACCATGAAAGAAGATACTTTAAAACTAACAAATCAAGTGAAACCGCTCAACGTTTGTCTGCCAGAGGCACCTAGATGAAGATGTTGGCAGTTTATCTCCTCGCAGCATCAATTATACAATAACATGCTCATGCATTAAAAGGAAATTCAGAAGAATTATTCAGGCATTGGAAGCTGCATATGCTGATATAAAATAGCTCATGCAGTAGAAGCAGAAATGGAGACAATCAGATTTAGTGTCAGCATAGAAACAACAGGACAAAAAGCAGTAATAAAATAAATGTATTCATAAATTATCAGAGGGTATTCAAGCACTTTATTTGACACTTTACGAGTTGTCTTGTCCTTTCCTGTGAATAAAGTAGTGAAGTGGTTTATAACTAATATAAAATATGTCCCACTAAATTATTGTATTGTAAGCACCCTCAAAAATAGCAAATGTCATTTTGTCTGAGATAAAAAAAAAGGAAATCATAGAACGATTCTCCAGCTATTAAATGCATTTACTTGTATCCAAAGGGAATAGGGACATCTTAAGGCAATTATTTCTAGGATTTATAAGATTTCGCTCTCCTCTACATAGCAGAAAATAAGCAAAATGTATATAGAAGGAGCTGGAATTGTTCTTGATTAATGCAATGACAAACACTTTGCCAAGTGCTGAGATTTCGGGTTTCCTAAACTCACCATCTGACCTGTACTCTCTTGATGGTTAAACTAAATCAAGTCCACTGGCATTTTAAGATGATTCCTCCCCCTATGCTTGATTGCAGCTCTACCCTAAAATCTGAAGATGAAGAATTAAGTAAGAAACGCTCAAGTGAAAACTGAAAGAGTCTGCCACACACTGGTCAAGAGGAAGCAAAGGGGTAATGGTTTCTTGACTTTTGATACAAGCATAAATATCTCTGATTTTTGCCGCTGTGAATTTCTGCACTCCACTCAGGGATTCTTTATAGCAGAAAGAATTAGAGTCAATTTCTTTAATTCAAATGTCATATCTCTCAACCAGAAAAAGATGGACTGCTTTCTACAGGCATGGGGTCAATCAGCACCTGAGGAGGCATCATTTGAAATATCCCCTATGTTGTCCACGAGTAATGATATAGTGAAGCAGGGATTAGGGCCTCCACTACTTTGATGTATGTGCTGCTCTGATCTATCACAGTGAAGAAGGAGCTGAGATGATAAGCAAAGTTCTTGATTTACTGGTTGATCTACATTCTGACCTATGGTTGTGATAAATGGACAAATGACTGAAAGAACAAGATTCCAGATACAAGCAGTCGACAGCCCCTCTCTTTATCTCTAAGGGAGAACCCAGCCAGAGATACAGAGGAAGTATTCAGCTGCTCATCACCAGGTTTTCATTCTAGTTGTCTTTTGGAGTTTTTTCAGGAAGGTCCCATTGAGGGTGGGGGGGACCCAGGGAAAAACCAAAAACTCATTGGAGGGACTATAAATCTTTTCTGGGACTCTCATGGATCCATTGCCATAGCAATTCTCAGATATAGGGATGGATGAATGGATTTTACATGAACTGTCATGGTCTCTTGTAGATAAATTCTACTTATGCTGCCTCAGCCAGAAAAGCACCAATAAAGGCCCTGTACAAATTAAATCGGGTATTCTGCTTTTTTCCCCCGCCCTTTCTCTCATTTTTAAACTGACTGATTAAAAAAAAAAAGAACTACAGCACTGGACTGATGGAAGCATGGACAGACCAAGTGTCAGACTGACAGGTGGAGAGATAGGTAGACAAAAAGATATATGGATGAAAAACAGATTGGTGGATAAAGAGACAAACAGATGGATGAATAGTTGATGATTTACTGAGGATTCAGATGTATAATATCTCCCACTGAATAAAGCCTATTCAAATAAAGATGCAACACCAAATGAAGTCTGACACCAGATATAGAATTTCACAGACGCAAGGAAGCTACAGTCAAGCATAAAAATAAAGTCTGTTGATTTAATTTCATTTTTCAAGAAACTGCACCTACATCCATCCCCCTCATACCTCACAGAAAGCATTCTGCTTAAGGAGTCAGAATTTCTCAGGGTTGATCTACTATTGAACCCTACTATCTTTACAGGAGATCGTATGTTGGGCAATCCCTTCTCTTCACTTGTCGTAAACATCCTGGTTCACCGGTAAACACCGGGAATTAAGGAAGCGAGATTATCTCAAGATACACATGATTATTTTGCGCATTTCATCTTTCTCAGATTTATTATCTGAACTCCCTGGGTGCGGGTGAAACCAGGAAACTGTTTTGTTCTGAAACTCTGCTCTGCAGATCTGTGTGGTGCCTAAATTAAGATTTTTACGATAACTTCCAAGGCTCCGTTTGTCTTCCAGGTTTATCTACCTTCGGCACTCCATATCTATACTATCCAGATACAAAGGCCAGCTCTTTTAAGGGGATTTAACACATCTCATAAAATGGCTCTGCTTCCAGGCCATTATGTGATTTGCTTTTAATTAACCGTAATTTCTGGTTCTGGTTTAAACCCCATTATAAATTCATGTTTGTAAATTTACTGCTATTTGTTTATTTTTTATTTTTTTGCTTATCCTATTATTTATGGCACGTGCATGTAAAGCACTTTGTAGCATTGTTGTAAAACATAGCCACATCAATCACATTTAACAGTGTGATTTATATGCCGGATCCATTATGCATCAGTTAGTTATGATGGCTGAATGTGAGTGGCAGAGGCATAATTCAGTTTGGAGTGCCATCTACCAACAAATTACTAATCAAGGTTTCAGGACGAGGGGGAAAAAAATGAAAAGAAATTTCATGAATAAAGCAAGAGAAGAACAACTGTTTAATGCATAAATAGGTGAAGGAAATCATGCAGTTTTGCTTTAAAAAATTTCAGCCCACCACAACCACAAAGTTGAAATGCATTATTTGTTCAGCATATTGTGGTCCTTAAGATAACATAGTCACGCTATCCCTGTTTGTCAACAACTAAACAAAAAAGCCAACCCTCTTGACTTTCACCTAAACAAAATCCAATTCTCGTAAGACGTCAGCTAATTAATAGAGTCAACATGCTTTAAAAACCATAATCTGAATATGTAAAGAGTATGGGCACCACTCCAAACCAAGGAAAATATGTTAATATTGCTAAAGACTTGAGAGAGAGGTGGATGTTCACTTTCCAGCAGAACAATCACTCCAAACACAGAATTGCAATGGAACAGTTTAGATCAAACCATATTTAAGTTAGGATGGCTTAGTTAAAGTACCAACCAATATCCAAATAACAATATGTAGCAAGACTGTGCACAGAAACACATCAAATCTAAGTTTTTTTTTTTTTTGTAGTTTTTTTCTTTTTTCAAAAAAGATTCAGTAAAATGTTTAGCAGCAAAAAGTGTTTATATACTCCTTTATTTGTTGAATGTAAAAGCATGCCACTTCAGTTTTTAATTTAAGCAAAAAAATAAATAAAAGCCTGTAATAATCTCCTTCTGCTTCAAAATTATTTGCCATTTCATTTCTGTTTATCACATTACATCCAATTAAAATACATTAACAATGTCGAAATGTTTTAAGGATATGAATATTTTTGTTAGGTATTGCATGTGATTAAAAACTGAGCATTTCGATGTTGCTTAGTAACAGCAATATATTCCAGGGTTTTGATTGTACATTTCTATCTGAAAAAATAATAAATTAATGGATGAAAATCTTTCCAGTTCTTACTTGTTTTTTAAAATCACATAATAAATGAAAGTTGTCAAACCAAAGCCAAAACAAGTTTTTCAAACCAATGTTTAATCAAATAAAACTAAAAAACATATTTGAAAGAGTTCAGGCATATGACTCCCACCTCTAACGTGCACCACATCTGCTCTTATGCAGCTTTTACACTTGACTGCAATCACTTGTGAATTCTTTTATTCACTGGACATAATTAAGAAAGCATATGATAGCCTGTCTAAGGACTCACTGGGGATGGTGTGTGTCTGAGGTAAAATCATGTCAATATGATTAGAAAAACATCCAACAAGTTGTTTAATAGGATTTTGTCAAAACACTGACTATGTCAGAGCAACCTAACCTCAAACACTTTGAAAAGGAAAGATCATTGACTAAAACATTATTAGAAGTATTTGCTGATCTGATTCCCACACATATACATTGAGTGACACTGCTCCTTTAGTTCATTTGTTTAATTTATTGGCAGCCCAACCTTTGCAGCTAAGACAGTTTGTGAAATTTCTTCAAGGATTAGGAGTCTAATTATGGGAATGTTTGATCATACTTCCAGAAGTGCATTTGTAAGGTCAGACACTGATGTTGGACTAGAAAGCCTGGCTTCAAGTCTCCACTCTAATCCATCCTAAAGTTATTCAGGACTGTTGAGACTTGAGGTCTGGACTGTGCAGGCCAGTCAAGTTCCTCCACAGAAACAGATTCATTCATGTCTTTATGGACTTTATTTTGTTCACTGGTACACCTTCATTATCAAAGAGAGAGGGATTCCTACAAAGCTGGGAAAATAAAATCATACCATATGTGCAGAACCCAATTTCCTTAAAGCGTCTGCCTTAGTCTCCTCTGAGCCAAACTTTAGACTTGATACAATGCAATCAGGTAAGTTTTGTTCTCCTGCCAAACCCAGTCCCATCAGATAGTGAGGAATGATTCATCGTATCACAGGTGTCTACTCGGCTGCAGTGGAGGTATGCTTTCCACCACTGTATCTGCAGCTTTGTACTTTGTGGTGACGTGAGCCTTGGATGCAGTTGATCAGGCATGAAAACTCATTTCATGAACCTCACACACTCTTGAATATTTAGTAACGTGAAAAATTCACAACAGAGCTTATCACACATCCTTTAACTATATCGTTAAAATTCACCTAACTACTGGAAACAACACAGTCTTTCGCTCTTCCTAAAATTTGGTCTAAAAGGTAAACTTTTGATGAGATTCAAGAAAAGGAGACGTGATGTTTCTTTATAGAGGTGGATGACCCTCATAGAAGGACAATCATCAATGCAGTTTTCCCTCAGTCACGCTTTTACTGTAGAGAGGCCAAAGAGAAGCTATTACTCACTATAAGGTACATGTCAGTCCCCTGGGAAAAATTCACTGTTCGAATAATAAAGTGCAGATAAATTATATTTTATTGTGCCATAAGGAAAACTGTCAGGAAACTTGATAAAACAGAGATTAAACTATCAGGCTACAATTCCCATTAGGGTGTGTGCAGATGAAACCATGCAGAACAGTTCACCTCAC
This sequence comes from Girardinus metallicus, assembly GCA_903067095.1. Classification (NCBI taxonomy): domain Eukaryota; kingdom Metazoa; phylum Chordata; class Actinopteri; order Cyprinodontiformes; family Poeciliidae; genus Girardinus; species Girardinus metallicus. Next base: position 30,876 of record CAEGAE010097431.1, read on the forward strand.
TTTACTGAAAAAGATAAAAAATTGCATCATTTTAGATTTTGCTGTTATTCTCACAGGAAACTGCCGACCAACCAGGATACAAAAGTTACTGACAGCTAAGGATGTCAGGATGATTATCATATTACCACAAACAATTCAATAATGTTGAAGTCCATAATTTGAAAGACCCATTGTTTTTTTTTAATTTTCAGCAGTTCAGGAAGCCTTAATTTGCTGTGTGACTTTTGATTATCTTGTTAATGATCCAATTTAAACGAAGCTGCAAGCTCACTTTAAATTTGACTGGAAATTTTATGATTCATGTTTATGGCACTTTTGTTATGTGTAATTTCTTGCATTTTTAGGACTTTCTTTGAATCTCTTATGCTATACTTCTTCATTTGCCAATTTGTTTTAAGATCATTGTTGTGGCCTCCATAAGCACAGCTTGAGAAAAACCTATAAAGGACAATAATATATTCTAAAATAAATGCTCTTATGATGCTGCCTTTAATTTTCCCCTCTGCATTGCCCTACGAAATGAGTCATTTTAAAAATGCATCAAAAGAGATTAAATCAATAACCTGACACCCGAGGAATCAGTGGAAATAAGAGTCATACATATCCCTTAGGCTCTCTGGGACAGAGATGCATTTAAATTACACAAAAGGTTCAGCTCTTGTCCTCAAAAATCTTGCAAATCTGCTAACGTCCCCCACCAGCAGCTGCTAACTAAACTCTGAATTTGTGACAAGCAAGAGACAGGTCATCGCCAATGGGGAGAAATCTGTTCATAGATTATATATGATGACACTGTCTCTGAAAAATACATCTTACAGTTTGGAAAACTATCACACCATACAGGTTGCATCACAGCACTCCGTCCCTGTGACTTCTGCAGAAGTAAAATCTGTCTACTAACTCAGGCCTGCACGTCTTAAAGTCGAAGTGTGCTCTATCCCTTAACAAGGAAAACAGAAAGCCTAGTCTACAAGTTGATCTCCCTGGAAATGACAAAATCAACCTTAGTTTCTAAAGAAACAATTTAATGACTGTCAATTATTTTCTATTTTTTATCTTCATAAGTTTTCTGTTTGTGTTTGTATCCGACATTTTGGGAAATAGTCCTGTTTACCTTCTTGGCAGGGGTTAGACTAAAAGATCGATTATCAATTTCATCTCTGTGTGTGTAGTGGAGATGAAGGATGTGTTTAGCCTTGCCTATCGCAAATTCTGACAGCAGAGAGCAGCAGCATGGAGGCTGCAGTGGCATTTCAACAACTTCAAACCTGCCATGTACACATGCAAAACTACATGGAATTATTTTCACTCAACAAAATTATTCTTTTCACTTCTGATTTTGTTTTTAAGCTGATGTTCATTATGCTTAACAGATCTTCAGGCGACAAGTCATTGTATGCTTTTTAGAGCTGAAAAATGTCCTTGAACAATACATTTTCTTCATGCACAGACGTGAATCTGATAGCAGTCAAACTCCTGGGAGGGATGCAAAAAAGGATATTTTCTGAAATGTCAGGACATTCCTTTGAACCAAACAATCTAAAAGATTTTCGTTTCATGCCTAATCCTCTGCGTATTTCAATACTTGCTGGCTTGATTTCTATTATGAATGAAAAGTTTAAAATTCTCTGGCAGCTTTTTTGATTCCCTGCAGATCTTCAGAGGCACTGCAGGTGCATTCTAAAGACTTCCCTATCTGACAGATGGATTTTTGCATTTTGTTTGGTTTCATTTAGAGACATATGTCACAGCTCTGACACTGGGGTGTTTTTTGTTGTGACCTTTTTCTATTGCCACACCAAGTCTGTCCTTACACATGCATCCAGGCATCTCAAATGCAAAGAGGTCAACTCATAGAAATGTGGCTCACTTCCTTTTGGCTTGGATTTGTATAGCACTTTATCAAGTCAAAAGACTCCAAAGTGCTTTACACTACAATTAGTCATTCACCGATTAATAGACACATTCACACATGGATGGTGGTAAGCTACATGGTAGCCGCAGCTGCCTCTGAGGCAAACTTACAGAAGTGATGACTGCTTGTGTGTGCACTCTCACACCATCTTCACAGCTGTGGTACATATGGTTCTAGAGTTACTCAACACCAACAGAGTTTGCAGGGAAACTGCTAATTATGTACAAATAATTAATGTACGCATCAGAAACATGATAATATTAATTTATCCACATGCATGCAATTAGTACTTGCATATGTATACAATTGCAATTGTAGATATAGAAGTGTCAAGCATGCAAACAGCAGTGGAAAACACCTTGAGCAACACTAACTCCTTATCCGTGTATGTCACACGGCTTGATGCAAAAAGAACACATATCTAGATACTTTCTGGTGCAAGATGACAATTAGCTAATCAACAATTTTAGGTTTCATAGGTTGTTGGAACTGACTGAACTTGCAGTTAGTCTAAGAGAGGAGCCTGGTGAGAAGCTGTGTGCAGTTAGTACCCAATGCAATGTTGCTGAGGTCTCCAAACTATTTGCTTATTAAACTACAGTTTCAGAACATTCTAGCAAGCCCCTAAAAATGCCTCAGCACTTAACACTGGTGGAAATGATCTTTCCCCATCACATATCTGCATTTATGCACTATAAGAGTGTTTTATTTACAACAATGGCACTTTTTATTCTTAATATTAATGGATTTTTATGTAAAAGCAACCCAGTTTATAATTCATGAAGTCCCATTTCCGTCATCTAAACATGATTTTTTTATTAGGCAGAAAGGAGAATCACAGATCATACTTTTTTTCTGAATATTTAAATGAGGCGTGCGAAGAAAGGTGTCTGGCATGTCTCCATGTGTGCTCAATTTCTCTGTTGATTGGAATGGAAGAAGAAAATGTGCTTGAATCCATTAGTACACACAATTTCATACATCAAGAGTTATTTGGCAGCACATTGTTTTCTTGTTTAAGTATTTCAGTAGGAAATCCACACACCCCTTTGTACCTGATTATAATCTGATCTTGTGTAAAAGAAAATAGATTAATGGGCAGATGCACAAAACTATTAGTGAGGGCTAATAGTTCACAAATCTGATTTAGCATGTGCTCCAAATTTTGAAAATTGATGCCACTCTCTTGTTATCCAGATTGTACCACTCACTTATTTGAAAATGCCAATACAATGCCAGAAATTGCTCAGAGTTTTGAGGAATTTCTCATCAGGTTAAAGACTGAACCTTTTGTCGAATCTTTGACAAAAATTTCGGGCTTCAGTTTGGGCTTCATGTATCTCCCTTGGACACAAAAAAGCTTTTTATATTTAAAGGTTGTCATGGATTGCTACATATTTTCCCTAAATAAAAATGAGCAGATTGCATTTATAATATCCCTTTCTAAATAAAAAAAAATAAAAGAAAGAAAAAAAAAGATTTACTTTTCCATTTATCCATCCATTCAGTTTAAACATTCCAGTCACAGTCATGCAGAAATAAAAAAAATGGTAAGGTACCCAGGGAGGTACCTTGCCATTGGTTATTATGAAGTGAAAAAGTGAAAAAAATATTTGTATCTCTAAGCGTATTCTCCAGCAGAAAGAACTGTGATCATATAAAAACAAGTGCCAACTGCATCCATCTGCTGGAATTGGAGGGTGGGAGACTCCTCTATTTAGGGTAAACTGCTTTGCAAATATTTTACAAAAATAAAGCAAACGGCAGAAGCAAATCATTTGCTTCTGCAAGGAGATTGTGGTGCTTTGTCAATTTGTCTGTCACAGCATTACAAAACAGGCGGCAATGCAGCACAGATCAAAATCTCAGATTAGTTTCTCTAGACAATAAGTAATATAGGTACATATCAATTTGAAAATTGAACAATATAAAATGTCTTATTCCGGAACTTACCAGGTTTAATTTGAGCTCCATATTGAGGACCCCTCCGCTGTCTAAAACAGGCATCAGATTGATGGCGAACACAGCAGCCCGATCAGGTGGAATGGATATGTTTGGACCAAAGAAGACGTAGAAGTGCACAGAGAAGGTATCCAGCTCGTTACGCAGGGTGGGTCGAATGGGCCAGCATTTGTTCGTGTCTGCTCTGGGGGCGAGGTAAATGATGCTGTCCTTTGAGGTGTGCAGGTGACTAGCGTTCTGAGACAGGCCAGGCAGTGATGCCATCAGCAGCGTGTCTGACAGAGAGAAGCCCATAGCTGTTCCAAAAGACTGAGGCATGTTCATGGACGAGCTGGACTGTGCTCGGTCCTTCGATGAGCTGGGTTTGGAGCAATCTGATTGGGGAAAGATAACATTTCAAAGAGGATAAATTATTATCTTTTGCAAAAAGCACCTTTTTTTAATTTTTGTCACATTTCAAACTAATTCTGTTTACTGGGGATTTGTATGATAGAACAAAGCAAGGTTCAGCATAATTTAGTGGAAGGGAAGTGATATATAACTTTTAACAAATAGCAATCTGAAAGGTGTTTTGTACCTAATGGTATTCCACCTAAACTGACAGACTAGATAAGAAGGGAATTAATCTCAGAAGTAGCCGAAAGATCTACATAAATCTAGAGGAGCTCCAGAGATCCACAGCTAGGCTGGGAGATTATGTCCATATTAAAACTTAAAGTACTGTACTCAATAAATTTAGCCTTCACAGAAGAGAGGCAAGGCCAAATCTTTTATTGCATAAAAGACACGAGTCCCCTTTAATATTAGCCTTGAGCTATGTAGGGAAAATGGCAAAAAAAAAAGGTGTTCTGGCTAGATGGAAAAAAAACAAAAAACTAACAGTCCAAAAGTTGGTAGAGACAAAGCCCAAAACCATTGAAACTGAAAAGTGAAATACAGTGAAGTATTTGGTTTTAATATACAAAAGGTGGAGGTTTTCAGAGTCATTCCTACATAATTTCAGCATTCAGGGACATTTTTATTGGATTTAAAATGTTAAAGTTAAAGTTACATTTGTGTAATAAAATAATCAATACAATGAAATGTCAAACAAAGATGGAAAGGAAAACAGTTGAAAAATAGCTTGAAGTAGCTAAGTCCTACAAGATGTTTCAAATGACTGCCTTCAGCTGGCTTCAAGAGCCACAGACTGATTCTTAATGAGACATAGATTCACTGTAATTGCTAACAGTACGCTCTCTCTTTCAACACAAAGCAACTCACTGCAAAATGGTCATTGATGACAACTGGCTGGGAAGCATCAAATAGCAGCAGTCCTCCAGGGAAAAGCATTTGTCAAAGGATTTTCTAACTCACCCTCGTTTTCATACCGTTGTCTCTGAAGGAGCGTGAAGGATTCTGACATGTTAGAACAGCTGAAGCTCACCTAAAAATACCTAATAATGCGTGCGCCAGAAAATGATGAAGACCAATATGCAGAATAAAGCCTATAGTTATGTTAGTGTACGGAAGTATGGCTATACATAGAAGGGTTGTAACCACATGTTTCATGACATTAATAATTGAGAGAAATGTCTTTGTCTTGCTTGAATACATAGCATAACGCATGAAGTCTCTTCTTTGTCCGATCACCCAAGGCAAAACACCTGCAGTCAAAAAGCTCTACACAACAATGATAAATAATAAATTGTAACCTACTTTTTTATGCACTGTCTAGCCATCAACTTTGCTTTTAAACTGGAACGAATTCAAATAAGGTTGCACATTTCCATTTGAGACGCTTGTAGCAACAAAAATTAATATTATCAAGCAAAGCATTACGAGGTGAGAACTCCAGATGGTCTCCCTTCTAAACCTGAGGTGTTCCTCAATTCAAATCTGCAAAAGGTCAAGTAAGATCTGGCTGCCAGGCAGGAGGAGAGACAGAGTGTGAATAATTAGTGTCTGTGTTGCCATGGTCACAAAGTGCACGGCACGGCGTGGAACAGAGGGGGAGAATTGCTACATGGGAGTGGACTTCCCACAGATTTGTGAGCCATCCCTTGCAGGAAATGCATAAAAAATATCCTAAACTATCCTGCACTGTTCTTGAAAAAGCTTCTTTTATTGAACTGAAGGAATGTTTCTTCAGTTTTCCAAGTGAAACATGCCTAATATTAGTTCCTTCTTACAACCTCCTCAGTACATTTCTCATGATTCATTGCAGGAGGAGTATTTTAATGTAAAAACAAGACTATACTTTTTTAAAATTATGACCAGCAATCTGAGATGCTAAATGTGCAATGGTAAAGAATAAAAACAAGTTTTTCTTGAACAGTAAGGGTTTGTTTTCATTAAAAATAGTTCAGAGACAACATACCTAAAAAATACTTGAGGAATTTTTGTTTTGCTTATTTCACGTCAAGAGACGGAGTAATGACAAAGATTTTCCAGTTTTTTAGTGGACATAGACACAAACTATTTCGACAAAATTTTGTTTTAATTCAGAAAACAACAAATATGAACAAAAAAGGGCATGAAATAGTAGTCTGCAAATATGTTTAAAGAGGTAGCAGGTTTTTGCTTAACTACACTAACATAGTATTCTTTCCACAAAAGAAAAGCTCCAATAATTATGTCTTTACTTTTAGTCTTATTATCAAATCTTCTTCTATTATGGAATTAAGGTGTTTTAAAACTTTGAAACGCCACGAAAAACCTTGCTATACTAAGGAGGATCTTTCTTGACAAATATGCTGCTTTGATGGTAGACCATATCATTTAACATTATTAGTTCATGTATATTTGTGTCCATGCCATGAGTACAAATGCACTTCAGCCCACTGACTTGACACAAATTCATGCTCAGTCAAGAGTGCTTTGCATCAGTTTTTATCACTTTGAGAAACACTTTATCATCAATTTGTAATACGCAGAGCACTAATCTACAGATACAGTGGCATATTACTGATAATCACTCAGGAGAGTTATGCATCAGCTCAGATACTGACTGCCAGCAGGAAGACGTTGTTCTATATTTCTGGGATCAACAAAAACACTTTACTACACTTTAGGATTAAACTTTAATGCCAAAATTATTTTAGACTTTTGGAAAAACATAAATATTCACTTGGCATTAATGAATGTATAATCTTCCAGAAGAAGCTGTTTAAAAACTTAACTGAGTGTTTCTGCTGAAAAATACTCGGCCATTTTACATAACATGGTTTGGAATGAACAGCAGGTTGAGTCTACATTAGCCTAGACACATGCAGATCAGGATTTTTTCAGACTAGTACTGACTTCTTATTTTCTTAGAGGTGTTTTTCTGCTGTTTCCAATTTTGAGAAATTACACTTTTTCTTTCTTAGGTCTTCAACACATAAGTGAGAAAAGCTGTTCTGTAGGTTTTTTTTTCACATATTGCTTTTTTAGTCTGTATATAACTATTATATAGGTGATAAGGCTTATTTACTGGATGACACAATTTACCTGATATAGCCAAGAAAATGGTCAAACAAATCCCTTCAATTGTTCAGACAGCTTTATCACAATCTCCACCATACATCTTAAAATAATCAGAGGTGCTAAACTAAGAGGTGGAAAAAAACACAGCTTACTCATATTTATTCAGTCTCACCTGTGACTTGCACACCGATGCGAAAGTAGACGTCTGAGTTACTCAGATACCTCTCAACGAGGACGTAGTACCATTGCTCCCAGGCAGGTACGAGGGTGACTAATTCACATGGGTTCCACTCCCTGCAGTCGAGGGCACTCGAGTTGTGCACCGGCGGCGCCCGCGCTCTCATCTTCAGCACCACTGGACACATGTCGCTGCTTTTGTTTTTGGTGCTGCAGTTTACCAGCTGAACCTTCACCTTTGATATGTAATTGGGAATGAAAACCCTGCACAAACACAAACAGACACAAATAACCACATCCTCTTATGAACAGAATATTGTACACATTAGGATATTTAACCCTGGCGCGATCCTAACATTCTGTTTACTCCCCTTGTCTTACGGGTCAAAAATGACCCGCTCTAACAAAAGCCCCAAAATAAAGCAAATTAATTGAACTTTGAATAAAAAATCTATTTTGCATGATGACACAATCTGTTATTAATAAATTCAACTCAATTTAAATAATTTTTTACCATGTATTTTTGTTATATAATACAAAAAGACGATCAACAGTATTACACTCTTTTTTTTCTAACCACAAACCAAATGTTGTAGCAGTTTTCTTTTACAGAGTAAAGGTTTATTATTGTAATTATATAAATGTGGCATTATTACTTCTGAAGTAATTATATTAAAAGGGAACAAAACATCAACAATTTGAAACTTTTTTGTCAACACTTCATTCCTTTATATTTTTTTAGAAAGTGAAATATAAAAATACTTCTCGTAACACAACAAAACAAAATGTAGCTTGATTTTGTGAAAAATTTGACATCAGCTCTTATGTTGTCACATTATTATATGAGATGTTCAACACAAGATGAAGAACATCTTCTGCTCAATATAAGCTGTTGAACTTAAGATGAAGAACATCTCCACAAGATGATGTTCATCTTATAAAGGTGCTTTCATGATGAACATCTTCAACATAAACCAAATAACATCATATCCTTCCTATCCCAAATTGAACATAAGATGAAGCATACTCCACGTTGAACACAAAATGTTCAACACAAGATGTTCAAGAAAGTCTTCATAGGGTGAAGATGTTCACCCTATGAAGGTGAACATCTTCAGCACAAGAATTTGTTCAACATAAGATGTTCAACTTCTTATACTGAAGATCCCATGTAGGACAGTATGTTATGTGCAAACACACAACGTAGCACCTGTTAGTGAAACGTCTACTCATGGCGGCAGCAAGGAACCAACTAGCGGTTCTCAGATTCAGCATACCTTCATATACTCTATACCTAATTTGTTTTTATTATGTCTGAGATTGTTTTCTGTTGTGTTTGGGAACTTGATGTGGAGGGTTAGCTGCAGATTGAAAGTGCAGGTGCAGGTAAAATGCAAGTGCAATACGTACGTCAATCCAGTTTCTTTGATATGTGTGTGTGTGTGTGTCTGTGTGGGGGTGGGGTGCAGGTGTGTGCGTGTGTGTGGGGTGGTGTGTGTATGTATTATGGAGAGTTTGTGTGTGGTCTATGAACTTTTTTCTGGTGTTTAAATGGTTTTATAATTCACGGGTCAAAAATGACCCATAAGACAATCCTAGTACCCTAGTGGTGTACAGCCCGCATGGAAATATAAACAAAAACAAAGTATCACCTTTTCTAATGACGGGGTCAATTTAGAAAAAGTCATAAAATTTCAAGTCGGAAAAAGATTATGTAGGGTATTTTTTCTACAGGTACACATGGTAATGGGTCACTTTTGACAACACAAGGGTTAAGACAAACTCAAAAGCTGTTGCCAGGAAATTTATATAGTGATGGTTATATGAATAAAAGTCAGTTTAATCAGAATTAATCCTGAAACAGATTCTAAATTTTGCTAAGCTGGTACTCTAAAAATAAAAAAAAAACCTGGATGTGTGATTTGTGTTGAAACAACATGCCTCAAAAAATGAATTCATTTTTGTTACCACTGGATGTTCAAGGATCTAGATTGTGCTGAAATCAAATTTAGATTTTATTTTGACGCAAATAATCTTCAAAATAATGTAATTAGAAAAGGGGTTAATTTTATATTATTTTCTCAATTTATTGTTTATATATTCCAATTTCATGCAATTTTTTTCAAGGCTTTAAAACATTATTTATGAACCTTCTTTATAAAATATAACAGCACTGTTAAATTCTTTGTTTCAGATTAGCTGTGCAGATATGTGTCTCCTTAAATGTTCTTACTTTAGACTGTTCTTCTGTTGCTTCAGAGAAGTTATATTTTCTACAGGGATATTCACTATTTAACAGGAGGGTTGTAGGGAATGATGCATATTACTAATTATAAACAGTGACTCACTCACTCATTAGCAATGCATAAGGACAATCTAGCAAGAACCGATTAATTTTATGACCTGATCCAATGACTTAAAATGGTTTTCAGTTACAAAGTGCCTTGGAATTATGTCAGCAAATCAATAGAAACAAATACATGGTTTTAGCAGAATTCAAAAGCAAATAAATTCAAAGCAAATAAACACAATCCATCCTCACACTTGCTTTTTAAGATCTGACAAAAAGAAAAAACTCACTTGTAAAGTGCTGATCTGTTATGGATTGGGATCATCTGGTCAATGAAGTATCCAGGATAAAGCACTGAAATTCCAATCAACTTCTGGACAATGAGCTGTGGTTGGAACAGGTACTGGCATTCCTCAGACAAACCCTGAAACAACATCACAGCAGCAGTTTCAGTCGGTATTTCATCGGTTTTCTCATTAATATTCCTCTAAACCTGGTAAAGAGAAGATTAGGTATCATTCAGAGGCCAAAAATTCTCTAATGGACTGTGTGCATTAAGCTTGTCAGCCTCCTGGATTAATATGACTCTGTCCTCCTCCTCTCCGCTACACAGCGTAGCATGCACACCCACCATTTCATTTGTGTTGCTCTGAACCACTAATGGTTCAGAGATGAGCCAACCACCGAGTATGACTTAAAAGCCAGGAGTCCATGTGTTGCTTCCACACCTGATCCGCTTGAAAATATGTTTGGAAAAGAATAGAAACTGAATTTGAAAGGACAGGTGTGAATGCAAAATGAGGTCTTGCATCCCTATCATCCGATCACTAACCCCCTTGTGCATAAGCAACAATTACTGTGGCGTGTCATTACTCTAGGAACTGCAAGGGTGACCTCTTGATTTATTACAGCCTGTCCTCCCAACCAGCAACAAACGTCTTCTAGAGCAAGCTGGGTTTTAATTAAGACTTTCAAAATGGATTTTTCAAATCTGGTTGCTTTACTTTGCATTGGGTGGCAATAGTCTTAAATTTGACCATCTCAAACATAGAAAGTGAGTAGTTTACTTTAGGCAGAATTTCTGGGGTTTTCTTTTGTTCTTTCAAACTCCATTAGAGCCATGAAGCACCAAGATTCCCTAAAGAAATCCTGCCTAACTGCATTATTTTAATGCCTTTATTCAGACATGCCCGCAGAGGCTGTGCATTTTTCAGGGTCAACTCTGGGGTATACAGATAGTTTAAATTCAGCGTTACCTAAGCAATCTCATGCAACAATGCTGCAATGAATGCAACCTTTAAAGATTTATGTTAAACTCAGGACTCATTTCTGATTCTTTTGTTTGTAATGTACTTTTGTTGCTCACCTGACAGCACTGACTTCAGTGCAGGATGACTAAAATACGATTCTATCTGTCAGCAGCTCTTTAAAGAAGATTCTTCCAGTAGCTGGTGTGAACAGATTTTGCACATTATTCCACCAATTAAATTTTTATAAGAGGATCTTCCTGTGCACAATTTATTAATGGGCCATTAATGTTTTAGGTTTTCACAGACTTGTTCATCTACTGGAACATGGACAGCACATGTTGGATTCCAGTTGGAGGTTTTGTGATCAAGCCTGAAGCTATACTACTCGTTTTCCTCCATTTGTGAAAGTCTACAAGAAGGTTTCAATCTTGAAGTAACATAATCATACCAGCAGGTAGCGATAGAGCAGATATAACTGGCATCAAGATTCAGAAGAAGAGTATTGGTTAGTCAGTTGTTTTACATCTTGAAGCAGTCTGCTAAGACTGACTTACACAATCATACACAATCTCTTTGATTTACATATGAAGGTAGTTAATCAATGATGTTTTAAACCACAACTTTCCTAATTCAGTCAGCCCACCACACTGGGCTGAAATGGGAATAAATCCATGAAGATAAACAGGAACAACAAATGTGTGCAAGGGATTTCCTAAGACAGAACCCTCAAAAATATAATATAAACATATTAGAGTGACTGATTTCTACTAAATTAGAAAGTGGAAATGTTCCTGATGACTTAAGTTACCATCATTCAGCCACCGCAAGAGCAGGTCTTGCTCTTGCAGAGCTTTTATTCCCAATACTACTTATTTATTCCCAATATGTAATATTAGGAATAAAAATTATCAATACTACTTGTTTTATGGCACCTGTGCTTTAAGAGTTTTAGTATGATTTTTTACATGTAGTTGAAAATGCTTTCACAGTTCAAGATAGTTTACTAGAATTTGATGCTTTAACAAAGTTGGTACAATAAATATCTGAAAGTAAAAATAAATAAAAACGGGGGATTATTTTTGAATGTTTTATGAAACCGTTTAATGTTCAGTACCAATAGTTTCATTAAAATATTTATAGATTCTTCTAACAGTAGTGAGGAGGTAGTTATTAGTAAAAGGCGATTTCAAACATATGAAGATCAACACATATCTTATATCAATAGCATTTTCTACTGACTTTTCCAACACACCTATTTGATCTTTAAAATATCAAATATTTTAAAGATCAATACATGAAGCAATAAAGTTGATTTATTTATTTAAAATAAAGCAACTTTATTTGTGAAGTCAATTCAAGCACAAATAATGTTGTGCTTGAAGCAGACAACTGCTTCTCAGGTAGAGTTCAGAAGCAGTCATCTGAACTCTACCTATTGCAAGTAGCAGAAATTTTTGTAAGTCAAAGAACCAACAGCTAAAAGCTGCTTATTCATTCCCTAAAATGCAGGCTGGATCCTCCCTGTTCTTTCTTTTCATCCTTTACAAGTTGAAATCAACCCGTTTTCCTTTCAAATTGCTTCATAAAGCAGAATATTTGTATTTCTGTGTATACGGTGTAAGAGTAGAAGCTTTTCCCATTTTAAGCCATGGTGGCTTGCATCCCCAATGCCCCAAAAGGAAAACCAATTCCTTTGTGCATTTCATGTGATGGAAACTTCTGATGATATTTTTGATTGTTGTGTACTAGGTGCACTTTTGCCAGCCAGTGAAAACCACAGAGCAAGCACAACAGAGCACCGTGCTGGTCACAAATAAATCACCCGAAATGGAAATCAGCAGGCGTTTATGCAACCAAATAGGAGAACAGGATGAGATAAAGTAATACTCTCTGATACTGTTCTGCTTCTTTTGACTCTGCACCACAAGCTGGAAAATGAATCCCGGTACTACTGACATTTTTTTTCTTTTTTCATCCATAAAAGGGAGTTAAGCATGCATGAAAAAAATTGTAGTTGATCTCATTAAAATTATGTTACCAGTCACCACTGACGAGTAATGAGCAACATAAGAGTGACTCAAGCATCTAATTTGCTGCCTTAAAAAGCAAACGCTTGATGGGAGATTTCCACAATTCCGCCATGTTAACTGCAAGGCTGCAGCGATTGCAATATTGGCCTGCCAGGTCAATATCAAGGCAGATTTATTCACAGCATGCGTTTGTCAGTGGAGCTCTGGGAAGTCAGTTAGCTTTGATAAATGCCCGGGCTCACCTTGACTGAGATCTTGCCCTCATCCTTGGGTAAATGTGCGGCTAAGAACCAGTCTCCTGGGAGAGGGCTAGTCACATTGAATGCTCCTGTTGTTCGGTTTGGAAGAGTCCAGGTCAGGGTCACGGCGAAGGACCCCGGGACGACCGTATCCCGAGGGAAGCGGGTGTAAAGGGGGTTGATCACAGGAGGAGCTCCTGACCTGAAATACCTATTAATAGCAAACCCACAATTTAAACTAAGCAACACTTTCATGAACAGAAACGGAAGCAGCCATATGAGAAATTGATATGCAGTGTGGTGAAAAGTATTTGTCCCCTTTCAAGTTTGTTCTCACACAAAACAGTTTTATATCAGACAGAGATAACCTGAGGAATTACAAAATACAGTTTTCAAAAAATTTCATTCACTAAGGTCGGAAAAAAAAACTTTCCAAAGTAGTATGGCTATATATGTGAAAAAGTAATCAATCAGGGCTCGGGGAATCTTAACTAAACTGAAACAGTAAGGTTAAATGAGGCATTTCATGAATTAACAAAGGGGGCAATTATATTTGCATGTACGCTAGGAGGGTCTGAATAGCTTTTGACCAATGAAATTTGTCTCATCTGTAGGGGGCAAATACTTTTAAACATCTCTGGAGGCACTTCAGCTGTGTGAGCACAGATGGCCTCTATAAAATATGAATAATTCAAATTGAGCATCACTGTCTGTCATTTTTATTAAAAGATCACTAGGACACATGAGAAATTTTGCAGCACTCACCATAAACCACGATAGATATAGATATGCAATATTAAAAGCTAATGCTAATGCTTTTACAGCAGCTCCTTTATGATTCTCAGCTGCTGGTTACAGTGACCTTGCTCAGATAAACCAGCCCGCCCTCCACAGGTAAAAGGCTTATGATTTTCCACTTATTCCCTTCAAAAGGAGACGACTCTGAAGTCATTGTCTTACACTGTCACATTGCGGTTTGGGCAGCTGTCTCCAAACGTGCCCCCTTGCTCCTTGAAGGTGATGAGGTTCCAGACGGCCATCATTGTGTCTTCAGGCACACTGAAGTGGAACAGCTCCACACTGGCGAAGGAGTTGAAAGCATTTAGCTTGCGAGGCGTACGGGTGAAGTAATCGGTCACAAAAAGGCAATCTAGGGAGAACAAAAACAAAAACATGAGTAAAGAACTTGATCTTTCCTTGAAAATCTGTCCAGTTAATTTGCATCTATACGACATTGTGTCTGCTTGTTGTTCTATTAATTGTTTTTTTACTTTTAATTTCTCAATATCAAATATTCTGACTAACAGCACAATGCAACACTGAGACCAGAAAAAAAAATGTCTTATGTTGCATTTGTAGACTTTTTTTTTTTCAGAACAACTACTGTTAGTATAATTTTCTGCACATGCTGTAAGAGTAATGGTGCATGCAATTCTTGTTCAGATAACAAAGATAGAAGAACCTTATTCTAGTATTTTATCTAACAATAAACCATGGTTTATCTAACATTTTTATTAAAAATGTTATAAACCATCTAAAGTAAAACCATGGTTTAACGTTAGATACTGAGCAGAAGGACTTTCCTGACTCATAAACCAGAGATTGGAGGTTTGAACTTAGGATTTGGGCACCACATAAAATTTAATAAAAAGAAAGAAACTCCGAAAAAGTTTGAAAAATCTACCCATAACATTTTCTGAGTAGAGAAAAAACATCACAAGTTGAAAATAACTGTTTCCAAAACCTTTGCTGGTGTGATCATTACCACAACTAGAAATTTCTCCAAGATAAACATTTTTATTGTTAAAATTTTAAATACGAATCAATGACTTTATATTTTTATATTTTATATTTTATCTCCAGACTGGCAAAAGGCAAGACAGACATGTCGTTTATGAAAGGCAGATGTTCGTAAGACCTGGAATAAAACCCAAAATGTTCAACAATTCAAACTGAGGCGAGGAAGACTGAACAAGGACACGAGTCCATCAAGTCACCACAAACAGTAAGGAGGATAGTAAAGGAGCCAAATGTATTCTTACATTGATCGCTTCACTCCCTGATGTTTGTTTATTTTATTATATTTCTTTTTGTGGCACCCCTGACAGTTTGAAGTTAAAGAATGAAAAATATGTTAAATATTAATGAGTTAAAAGAAGCAACAACAGAGTTTATTTTCCTAAATGTATTGTCATCTTATTCCTACAGTTGAAAGTCTTTTTAATGAGATACCAGAAAAAGTGCTAAAGTGGCTGGATTTTTCTCTGCCTACTTAAAGCACAATGCGCAGTCATTGCCACAACTTATACTCTGTACTGATGGTCAGCTGGCTGAAAGTAGGCAACTAGACTTTACCCTTACTTAATAAAAAGACAAATTTAGTCCTTAGACATTTGTACAGTGAGAACTAAAACAGTGTACAGTGAGTACTAACACCCTGTTAGTCAAGACCAAAGCAAAACCACCAATTTTAAAATCATCGCTTTAATGGTAATACCATAATTATTGCTGCAAATATTTAAAGACAATCTGCCTGTAGCATCTAATTAGCAAACTAGTCTAATAATAGCGCTCCAGATTAACCGGTTGTACTTGTGAGCCTAAGTTTTCACTACAATCCCAATCTTGTGTGCATGCAAGACCTTCAACTGCATGGCCTTTCTCCAGTAAATCTGACAATGTGATCCCAAGTTAAACAGACAAACCTCACAATTGTGGAAACTGCAGAGATCCATTTAAATGCTAACTGATATCAAGTTTGCAGGCAGGGTGAACGGAAGTGACAGATGGAAGCACAGGACAAAACTCAGCTTCTTTTTCTTTACCCATTATACAGACAGAAAAACATTCATATATTTATACAGGAAAATGTTTATTGTTTACCCTCTCATTTTCTCATCCTTGGAACATTTAAACACAGGTGGCATTGTTGAAACTTTCTAGAGTAAAAAACTTTTTTGGTTGAATCTAAATGTTGCCAGGAATTTTACAGTATGTTCTCTCAAGTAGCAGAGCACAATAATGAGGACGCAGTGTTTCAAAACTACAGCTGGAAAATAACAAGAGCTAAATAGCTGACTGCAGGCTCCACCTGTGCAGATAACCTGACTAATTAACCACCTGATATCAGCTTGTTATACTCCCACTGTGTTACTCTATAAAGAGCTGAAAGACAAAAAGGGATAATATTTTACATTATGTCATATTGTGCAAAAGATATATTTATGGAGAGTTAATATTTCTTTTTTTTGTTTGTTTAGTTTTTTCACTTCTAACAAGAAAATTCCTTTTCATTGAAATGCATCTTTTCATAAAAAGAAGACATAGCTTGAACATTCATATTGTGATCTGGTGCCACCCTCTCTGCTGTGATTCTGCTCTGCCTCCAACACCCCTCCACGCAGGAGAGGCTGTCAGGAATGCAGAGAAAGCTGTAGTAGATGAAGAGAATGACCCAATTAGGAAACTTCTCCTTTCTCTTTTATTTTCACTCAGACAAGGTAAAATCTTGGAAACCATGCTGGCTACAATTTCACGAGCCTAGTTTTAACATTACTAATTATTATGAAACAATAACGATAATATAAACTTTTTTTTTTAGATTTTTTGTTAGCATACCTATGATTTCAGTTGACTTCAGTAAATGTAATTATAATGTAAGCCATTATTATTAGTGAGATTTCTTGAATTTCTCAGTTTTTTTTTTTTACATTTTCTGCTTTTGTACAAGGTTGTAATCTAAAGATTTTAGTTTCCTTTGAAAAAGTCTTAACTGATCTTGTGGCATTTGTAGTAAAGTAATTTGACCTTATTTACAGGCGACAGCAGATATTTATAGGAAATTTATTGACAACTTATTCCAGTTTTTCCTCGAGGCTTAACATTAATTTAAATGCACTTTTGTTGATATTCTATGTTCTACCACACAAGTCCACAACAGAAAGCTCCTCACTGAACCTAAAAATGCCCTTCAAAAGCTTAAATCAGCCAAATTTGTGATCATAGGCTTTGAACGGCCCTTAAAGCTGCAGGTGAATATGCTTAACTAGCATCCTTCACAAAGGAAAATCCAGGGTTACATCCACAGAAGTTTCTGCACATAAAAAGAACAACATCTGGCAGGTGTAATCTGCCACATCATCGACATGAGCTGGGCTGACATCAAGGACCCTCTGCAGGTGGGCAAAAACTACAGGTATCTATATGCGAGTCAGTTAATTGCCACACCAGTGCATAAAGCATAAGTGTTATCATAAACATAAACAGCAGCACAGGTTGCAGATTTCCATGGGAACGACAAGGAGGCATCTTGATTTTTCATCTGCGGTGAATGTTTTCCACCTATTCTCTTTGTGTTTGCAAATGACTCTTCTTGCATCCTGTCTTTGCTGTAGTTGTGGTGACATAGCTCCACTTTTGAGAATTGAAAATTGCTTGCAAATAATAGAAAAATGAGATTTGACACAAATCTTTTGAGGAAGGAATAAAAAAGGAAACCCAATTTGTTTAAGAGGTGAGACAATACCCTAAGCAAGCTCATTGTACTAATGTGTCCATTTGTAGCTGCATATTTTTACAAGTGTTCATTTGTCCCACTTTATTATTAGAAAATAGCAAAGAAAAGTGACCCTGTATGCTGAGCAGGAGCTGATGTGTTGATGCATAAAGTAAAAGGTTCACCTAAATGTGTTGTCTAATGTTTGTATATAAAAAAAAGATAAAAATGACCTTTCTCTGCTCTTTCCACCCCCTCGCTTTACAACCAATTCTCAATGTGTTCACCGATTCTCACCTACAGTAACTGAAGGCAACCTTGAATACAAACAAATACAGGAAAAAAAAGTAGAAACTGAGAGCAGTAGAGCAGACTTGGTCTCAAAGCTAAAGCGTAATCCCTTACAAAGCTCCAAAATGTCTACTTTTCTC
This sequence comes from Girardinus metallicus, assembly GCA_903067095.1. Lineage (NCBI taxonomy): Eukaryota > Metazoa > Chordata > Actinopteri > Cyprinodontiformes > Poeciliidae > Girardinus > Girardinus metallicus. The sequence goes on from CAEGAE010097431.1 coordinate 49,112, forward strand.
TTTTCTGGACTTTCTGCATTATGTTTGAGCTTTTTCGCAGTGAAATTCCTTTTTGCTTTTTGATTTCATAGAAAAAAGCCTGAGGTCAAAGACAAATGTGCAAAAGAATGAGTGTGACATTAGCACTTTTGGATTTTCAACATATTTTCTGTATTTTCTTCCCACCCTATAAAAAAATGCAGAAAACATCCAAAATTACACAAAATTCTATGGATGAGAGATCATTAATTTGATAGAAATATGTTTTAGAGGAAAAAAGTCACCAATCTTCCTAAACATTTAACAAGCCTTCTAATTGATGGTGATTACACAACTAAAAAAATTCTTTAAATTACACCAGTACAAGCAAAGCAAGTCTCCCATCTATTATGAACTGTAAATTCACTGTAGTTTATTGTGATAAGAATAATAGGACTGTCCATTTAAACGGTCAGGCTGGAAGAAGTACGGATTAACCAGAAAAGCAGCTAAAAGCTGGACATCTTCATAGCTCAGGAGGGAAATATGTCATTTTAATAATCTGGCTTTGTAGTATAAAAAGTCAAAGAAAGCCACAATAAGTTCCATTTGCATTTTATCGCAAGCCATGAAGGAGATATCGCAAATGCAGAAAAAATTGACACTGCACTTCACCCTGAACACATATTCCTCTCAGTGAGACATGGTGGTGGCAGCATCATGTGAAGGGGGTGACTCTCTTAAGGTAGTCAAATGCCTCATCATCTAATTAGTGACACGCATGAAAGGATGAACGAGATTCCCACTGTGCTGAGTTTTGCTTCAGCAAGGAAAGGAGAGCTGGTCAGACAATGAGAAGATTTCCTTCCGACAGGACAGCAACTCAAACAATACAACCAGATTCACATTGAAATGGTTCAGATCAAAGCATATTCACATGTTAGAGTTAAGAATATGTGGCAAGACTTCAAAATTTATGTTCACTGACAAAGTGCATTCAATCTGACTGAGCTTGAGGCATTCTGCAATAACACAAGTAAAACAAGTATTTACAAAGCTCAGACATAATCCAAAACACTTCCAGCTGTAATAACACTGAAGGTTGGTTCTACAAACAATCGATTAAGGGGAGCTGACCACAAATGCATGCCACACTTTTTGGATTATATTTATAATAAGGTTTGGAGAACCACCTACAATCTTTTTTATACTGTACCGTTACGCACCTCTTTGAATTGATCGCATAAAAATCCCAACATATTACAACAGATTTATGGTTGTAATGTGATAAAAATGTACAAAACAGAAAACATTTTTTCAAGGACCTCTAGATTACTGCTTTTAATTAAAATCCATCCTACATTATACATTTTGCTTACTTTCCAGACTGCTACCTTTCCCTTTTCAATTGATGGTTTTGGGTAGCATGCAAAATTAATTGCAAAATTTCATCTCTTTATATGAGCTGCAGACATTATTTTGGATGCCGCAGTCAAATTAATTTCTGCAGCTTGGATGTGTGCCTATATGTCTAATTGCCAGCATTTTTACAGTCTGTCTATAAGAAGTTATCACAAGGGAATTATACTCTGTAAATACTCAGAAATATGAGACATTGCATTTACAGGAAGCTGCAACCTTATGTTTACCTCTAGCTATCAAAACATGGCAAAGTGAAAACATATCCACATTAAAATCCATTTTACAGTAGTAAGCTGATATTTCTTTTTTTTTTGTATTTTGAATGCATTTCATTTAACAAAGATTTGAAATTTTACATCCAAGCAAACAGTGGAAGCCTCAGTGACACCGAGGATCCATTGAACGCTGAGCTGTAAATATGCCAAAAACATCTCCATATGCTTGGTTTGTTTGCCAGCTTAATGAAGACATCTCATCAGAAGATAAAAGCATCTGAGTGCTTACAGGCTTTCTTGTAGCATGCTTCTGAATTTTGGTAATCTCTTCAAGGAGCACCTCCCTACCACAGATTTTTACTCTGGAAGAGAGGCTTAATACAGACATAATCCTGCTCTTTGTCATCTCAACGTGAGATTTATGCATGAACACCTCACACGGCTGTCTGCAAACTTTAATTTTTAACAGCAGGATTTAAGAAAGAGTATGCTTTTATAGATTTTCATGTGTGTGTGAGCGGGTTTGTGGGGGATAAGATGCTGGAGATGAGTGCCCACAACAACAATCAGGACTTCACCCTACTGCTCACACCCACCAAGTGCAATCTGCTTGAAGATAACTTACAGCCGGAATCATTTCTAGACCTTCTGCTCTGACTGACAACATTCACATAGATCCACTGCAAACACAAATGATTCTCCCCTATTTATTCCCAGGCTTATTACTTATAAACCCAGGAAAATAGGAATAAAAAGGCTGATTTCAGCTTTCTGTCTGCAGTAAAGTTACAATAAACTGATGGAGCAAAACAGCAACAAGTCTGCAACATTCTCAGACAGATGTGCAGAAAAGTACAGTTTGTCCTGCATTTTGTTGTTGTCCCAGAATCCAGAACAGAGATTTTAATATGTTTAGCTATGACATGTTGTTGGCTGAGATTCCAAAGCCCAATAAAGCATTTATACTTAGAAAAATAACTAGAAGTTATTATAGTATTGCAGTTTTTTTTTTTTTGCTTAAATTAGGAGAAAAAGAGAAATACTGACATGAAAACTCTCAGATTGTTAAATTATATTTTTAAGTTTGAAGTCTGTGGGTAATTATGAAATTAGAAACAAAAAGTAACTATGGTTCTGGTCAGATTTACGTACATTGCACTTTATAATAAACAAATTAAACACACAACGAAAGTTAACAACATAAGCGTCCAGTCTGATGTGTTTTCCTCCCTGTCAGTTTCATAACCGATACATTCTTCAGTAGCGTTTATCTCAGTGAACCATAATTGGCAGCTATTTTTTCCTCATTCTTGTCATTTAAAATTATTATTTTAATCAGCTGGCAGCAGTGAAGGCAACGGCGAAGGGTGGATGCTCAGGCGACTAAACCAGAACCGGGATGCGGTGCTCCCACCGCCGCTTGTCCTGCTGCTCCAGCTCGGAGGATTTCAGCACCACCAACAAAAGGAACAGCTCCGCGAATCAAAGCGGCGGCAGCAGCACACACAAACACACGCATCCACTCACCTCCAACAGCGCAGAAAAAGGTGTAAACAAGCAAGAGGAGCCTCGGAGGGCTACATCCCGAGCCCCGACGCTCCAGCTGCAACATCGTTAAAAGCCGAACGTGTTGTGAGGGGGGCTCCAGCCCGGCTGCAGGTCTCAGGCGCTCTGCTGGTCTACATTTTTTCTGATTATCTGCCAGCGACCAGCTGTTTGTGCATGACGTCATTCCGACGACGACGTCTCCGGCGCCTCCTCTTTGGCTTTGATTTGGCAACCTCAATATGTCGAGCGATTTGATTGGACCAGCGGCCGTGTCTGTCCGCCGCACGCTGCGGACGTGGACTGCAGCACAGGGCCTCGTCACCGCCGGAGCCGGAGCGTCTGCCGGGCCACCGCACACAGGAGACTGGAGAGGACTACAGAGGCTGCAGCTGGCCCCCCGAACCAGCGACGCAACCTCTTCCTCAGGGAGCCGACACAAAAAGTTAGCGAGGACTTAGTACTGCAAAGCCTCCTAAAATGTGTAAACATTTCTGTAGCAGTGATTTCGACACAACTTTACTGTCTTTATTTTATTTTTATGTTTATGGAAAGTTTCTCTCAAGTCCTTGTTACAGCGTTTAAATGCAATGCTGCAACATCGAACTTTGACTAAAGAAACTTGTTGATTTTTGGGAGAACTAAAAGAAAAAAAAAAAAAACTTTAAGAACTAAAATTTGCTGATGTAAATAGATTTTTTCTTGCATGAAAGATCAAGAATATTTATTTGCAGTCTAAAACTGTGGTTAGAAACTGAAATCAGACATTTTTTCTCACCTCTGCTGTTAGGATGCCATTTTATACTGATTGCATCAAGTCTGTTGGATTAAGCTACAGCCTTTAGCCACCATACGGGAGACAGGGTTTGCTGCAGCTATGGCTACATCTCTCAGTAATGGTCCAGATAAAAGCAAGAGCGATTATAGGGATCCATAATAAACTGACAAGGTATAGGAACCTTAAGTAAACTACACTAAGTGTTTAGTGTTTTTGAACCAACAGCTTCAGAAAGTTAAAGTAACTCTAAATTTTATCTATCCATATCTGTTTCATCGGGTGATTTAAATTATTGTAGCAGATAATAGCCAATCTCTCTCTCCTGGAGCTGAACAGCGGAAATTACTCATATTCTGGCCTGAGGGTCGTCTCACCATGAGTCATAGCAATCCAAGCAGATTTGTTGAAAAGAGAATGAGCTCCTGAATGAAGTCTGCCTGAAAGGCTTACTGAACAAATTATTGCAGCTGGACAAAAAAAAAACATGATTTGTAGTTAATTTAGAGGCTAAATGTGAGTTTGTGACACATAAAAGAAACAACAATGGAAAATTCAACCAAAGGACTTGGATATATCTGCCATTTCTTTAAAATATATTCACCAACAGACATAACATTTTGACCACCTGAGAAATAGTGCATCAGACTCTTGTAGATTTACTGTCTAGTACCAAGATGGTAGCAGTCCAACATTTAATCTGTCAGTTGTCTGATGGGGCTGCCATGTATTGGACTTATTTGGTCAGCAGGTCCAACATTTGCTTCATTAGATTGAGATATGGAAAATTTGGAGGCAAGGTCGACACCTCAAACTAGTTCCTGCACTCTAATCTTTTATCTCCTTTTGATTTATGTCGGGGTACATCATCCTGTTGAAACCGCAAAGTGCAATGGTATATTTCAAAGTAATACCCACATGCATGGCAGGATTCAGAGTAAAAGCATCACACACAGGTTACAACTAAAGCAAAAACTGCCACTGTGGGGGAGTTCTGACACTGACATGCCAATTGTTGGTGCTTTTGGTGGTGATATGGGGTCAGCATGAACTCCCTGACTAATTTGAAGCTTTTCATCCCACTACACAAAAGACTGCAAAGCCTTTCTATCCTAAACAACATCCATGTCTTCAGCAATCAGAGGACTTGGACCAGGAACCCCAAACAAGAATTGTACAGCGTGAAAAACCTTCTGACCCAGTCAGCTTCTTCAATCTTGCTTTATTCTTGCTTCACCTCATCTTTGAGTACAAGACCTTCACCTTCCTGTGCCATGTTGAAGAAATAATAAATGTTGTTCATTATTATTAAAAATTAATAAGGATATAACTAGAACTAATAAGGATATAACTATCCTAGTCCTGTTAATACACTAACAACCACAATACAAATGCAAAAACCTCTACATTAGAAAGTTTTTGAAGATAAATAAGTCATTGCTTGGTTTCCCCCACAGATGGATCAGCAGGTGGAATATGCTACACAATAAAGAGGCTGGAAAATACCTGAAATCTAATAATTAAAGACTGTGTTGATTTTCCTTCTCACTTTTTGTTTTGCAATTGGTAGAGAGTAGGACTGGTGTAGTATTGATTTCTGTAACACAAGAGGAGCAACACTTTGATTGTGGTTGCTTTTAAAACATAAAGAGAGTGCTAGATGTTTTATATAGCTCTTCTGTGTATTGCTTTTTTGTTGCTAATTTATAAACTGCGCTTCAAGGTAACATTTTAAAGCTGTCAAAATATGAACGGACCTTCTGAATGGCTGAAGGAAAATGTTATTTAGAGAAAAGGTTTTACTGATGGTAATTTTGTTCATTTTTTTGGACATAAAAGCTCCAACTTGAGAAATAAAATGAACATATTGATCAAATCATCTAACATAAACCAAGAGTAATCTTTTAAGTTTACATACACAATGCGTCTTTCCAGAATTTGTTCAGAACAACAGCATAGTTTGATTGTAAAAAATATATAAAGTGCAGAATATGATAGATTGGCCAGTTAAACGTTCTCTAATAATACAAAGTGAAAATCAAAAGAAATACCATGAATAAATGATCATTCAAATCAATCAAAAACTAGCCATGGTGCCAAAGTCAATGAATGGTTACATTGTGTTCAAAACCTAATTGCACTTTGAGCGTTATAACAACTTAATGATGCCTCTGTGAAGGCAAGCTAATGGCTAAGTCTCACAAAAGTCCAAATGATGAAAAATGTCGAGCAAAATAGTATTATATTTTGGCAAGTAGCTAATTGAGCTGCCTCTTCTGAGTAGGGAGCTGTCTATGGTGGCTCATGCATAAAACTATCACATACAAAGACACGTGATCATGCTGCTTTATGCTGATGAAGAAATGTCCTCTAAATGACTGTTTTTAACTAAATCAAATAGAAAAGTTGTGGGATGACATCAAATATGTTGTTTTTGAAGCAAAATAAAGCAATACCGAGGAAATGTGAAATGTGTGAAATCAGTATTTGTCAGGGGGCTGGAATAACTCTTCACAGGTGCCAGAAGTCTGTTGACTCCATGCAACATAAATGTGAAGCTGTTCTCAGAAATAGTGGGTTACGCAAATAAAAAATAGCCAAGGGATTTACAACCCTAAATCTTCAAACATTTTTTTTTAAACAGAAAATACGTGAGTTAGCAAAAAAAAAAAAGTAGTCCACCTAATATTCCCATTCCTTTACTTTCTGCAGACTGATAAGAAATTAGAAACACATTCCTTAAGACAGAATTCAAATCATTATGTGTCCATGAAAATAATAAAACTTTGAGCTTTACTTACTTTAAAAATACATGCCTGGTATTTTGAACTCAGATATACTTAGCAACATGCAGGTTCACTCACTGTTTACACAATATTCAGCTCAGCTAGAAAACCCTTATCTGCATCCAGCTGAAACAAAATGTCAAATCCCACTTCAGCTGGAGGCTCAAAATACTTTGTTTTCAATCAGGCCTTTCAGATAGAATTGCTTCAGCTCTAGCAGGTGGATCTCTGTGAATCAAAATATGACAGAAAAGTTTATGCATTTCAGTTTAAAAAGCAAACCTTGTATGGAGTCTCAGTAATGTAATAAAAACAGTGATTCCTTTTTAGTATGTGGCTGATTACTTTATTGATGGCATTAGCCAAGTCGTGCTGGAAAATTTTACTCCACATCTACAAAAAATTAGTCTGCTGCACTAACAAAACATAGTGAACCAGCACCGGCAAATGACACTATAGACGCTTCACTCTTCAATAACATGGATTCTGTGTCTCTCTACTCTTCCTCCAGACAAGAACTTGACTTACTTTAATCTGAACTGAAGATTTTCTAACACTGAGCAATTATTTTTCTTCTTCGCTCGGATAGGATAGCTGTGATGAAGTTTCTGATTAAGGAGTGGTTTCACACACTATGCGTGACAGCTGTAGCTCATTACCTGGACACATGTGGCTCTTAAAGTACAGACTCCAGTTGCAGAACAAGACTTGATTTCCTTCAGTCGTAGAGGTAGAGAAAGGTGCACACTAACAGGGATAATCGAGCATTGAGAATTGTAAGGCAAAGCCCAATTTTTCCTCCTCCTCAACTTTCTGTTCAAATGTTTGCACACAGAACTCTGTAAAACCTAATGTTCTTTTACAATGGCTTTTTTTTTCTCTGTGGAGAATGTCAATGTCTGCAGGACAACTATTAAGCAAGTAGTGTTATCCATGATTGTGTGGGTTATAGAATAAAATTTGTTCTAATGTAATATTCTAATTTTAAGAGAAACAGAAACGATCAAATAGTTTATATCACCCCAGGAATAATGAAGTTTTCCTTTTTGATTTGACACAGTGATATAACTCGTCTTTTTGATGACAGTCTAATGTATTGAGATGCCACTCACAGCTGTGCTGTTGCCTTCGATGAGCCGCACTTGACTTTCATCTCTTTCACTAGTTTCATCTTTGTTCAATTGCCCAAAGACATTTTATTTTCTCTTAGATAAACCATCTAACACATCACTGTTATTCAGTGTGCTCGTCTATGCGTCTGGCCATTTGTCTTGACTGCTTTTTAATCCAATATAAGGAAAGAAAGGCGGTGAACCTTGGAGGCAGAGCACTCTGAAGCAGATCGAAAGCTTGCCAGATTATTCTGAACAGACTGAAAGCCAAACTCGGCTCTGTTAGAGACCTGGAAGATGCACATTAAATGATCGTTTTGCAGACTGGGGCAGAAACTATTTCCAACAAAGACAGTACAGATTCAGAATTGCTATAATTTCCTATAGCAAATCAATGTTTCTCACAGCTCCAGTCTGTTTCTTTTGTGATGCTAAAGACTTTTCTGAAATATCTGTTCTGTCTGTATCTGCTGAACATTCACAATTTGAGAAGCAAGGATGTGAAATTTTGGAAAGCCTCCTACGGTGACATTCGGAGCAGGAAGATGAAGGTCTAGTGGGAGGTGTGGGCAACACACAGATAAACTCATGCCCACATGATGCCCTCAGTTATTTCTACTTTCTCTCTCCAAGGTGAACCTCTCCACAGCCTTAGTGCATCAACTACCGTCATTCACAGAGAGCGTGAAGGGCTTCTGGTTAAGCACTTTAACCAGCTGAAACCATGCAAACATGTAAATCCAATGATGCACCAAATCCCTGATGCAAAACTGAGTGAGGGTGAACTGGTTCACATGGGAGTGAAACTGCTCAGTAAAATAATAAATATCTAACTAAATGTAAAAAGGCAGTCTTTAATAATTACATAAACTGCACCACAGTATATGATGCCATATACATATATAAGTCCCTCATTTCGTCTTTTGCTCAATTGAAAGCATTAAATGAGGACCCTTTAGGTCTCACTACACAAGGTTTAGTGTATTATTTTTGGCTAAATAGTGCCCCCTAATGAGGAAATGTCTCCTTGCACTATTAAGAGGTCAAAAGAGTTAAAACTTTAGGTTTTATCTCTTTAATCGTCATTTAAAGTAAGTGATAAAAACATAATCCAACCAAGAAAAAATGTTTCCAAGAACAGTTGTTTGTAAGGTGGAATACTAACACTTAAGGCACAACTTCACTGAAAAAATAATCTACAATGAGAACTACTTACATCCTCAATTCCTGCCTGATTCCTCTTGAAATCTGTTTTCCACACATTACAATCTATGCTACAAAGATATGCCTATTTACATCACAAACTACATGAAAGTTACATCCTGAACACTCCGAAGTGGGTCTTCTTTGTTGGTGCATTGAGCGCTGCGCTGAGGCTCAGTCCCAGAACCAGACGAGTATCTGCAGGGTCAATGATCCCATCATCCCACAATCTGTAAAATTAAAGAATCTTACATTGTTAGCCAGTTCTCACACATGCACAGCGGTTATTGATTTTCTAATTCAGTCAAACTCAATACGATATTAATTCCTCAAAATAATTTTCTCATAAATTGAGTGGTGGCCCCATCTATTAATTTTTATCTAAATTACCAGTTTTAAAGGTAGTTACTTTAAGCATTTATAGTTATTCATAGCCAAAACTTGAATCTTACAGAACAACAAAGTTCAGGCTTCCCCTCAGGCTGAGCCAATACCAACCAATCAGTCTGAACCAAATGTTCTTAATCCTATTGATCTAAACATAGTGCTTACTGCAAAGCAGAGAACTGATTAGTGTGTTTTTTTATTTTTTGTTTTTTTACTGGGGCTTTGTTAGCCTGAGATTAAAACAAACAGAGCAAAATGCATGGCTTGTACGCCTTCATAAAAAAAAACATTAAAAGAACAGACATGTTCAAAAGTTATATTAAATCTGCCCATTTTATAACATATGCATTGACTCAAATAACAAAATCTTCGTTTGATAAACTCCAGTCTCACATACACACTGATCAATGCCCACAGGACTAAATAAAAAGTAATTGGAAATAAAGCTACAGGCAGCTTAATGAAAATAAAACAAATTCTTGCGTCACTTCTCATGTGTTAACAGATTGCCTTGCTTGGGTCCAGGATAAAACAGAATTCCAAGTACTGAAAACATTTCAAAATAAATAAAGAAAAGCAAGGCAGTTCTGTCGAATATCATCATAGCTTCAACAACACCTGTCTCGCCAACATTATTTGAATGCTTCGATTTCCAAACAAAACAAAATAAATGGAGCCATTGTGAAGTACATGGTTCTTTTTTAGTACACTCCTGCCTTATAAATGTGATGTGCGCTGACCAAATCTCACCTGGCACTGGAATAATATGGACTGCCTTCCTCTTCAAACCGACAGACAATTGGTTCCTTCATGGCAGCCTCTTGTTCAGCTGTGAACTGTGAATAAATTGTGAGAACAGAACAGGGCAATGAAGGCCCAGGCTGGAGGCATTTTAAAGGTTGGTCTGAATTATTGAAGGTGAAGATGAAATGTAAAGCTGAAAGCACACAGCCTTTCATTTGTCATGAACACTGGTCTTGTCTGCTTGGAAATACTGAGCCAATTCTTCTAGAGAAAAAAAATAAAATAATGAAAAACCCTGAGCATACGCAACAGCTTCCCACTGCTTTTAGTTTAGCTTCAATGTTTTGTCTGAAAAACTTTCAAACAAAACATTGAGCCAAACTTAAAAAATGAAAGAACTTTGTAAGACATAAACAAAAAAATCTTCCACATATTTGGTGTTCTGCTGCACCATCACCTTATAAATTCCCAGTCTTTAGCAATTTGAGCTTTCCATCAAAGGTGAATTTCATAACATTCAATGTGTGCTGATAATTATGAGTGAGTTTTAGCTGTGGTAAAAGTGCATAACAGTGGCTGGGTGACAACATTAAACAATAAAAACAATTGGCATTGACACTATTTCATTTCAGGGTTTTCCCCAGTGTTTTATAGGCTTGTCGGCCCGCCATGCTTTACTGGCTCCACCGCCAGGCTAAGCCTTTCTTGTTTATGTTTTTAGGAAAATAATAATAACAATAAAAAAAAAAAAAGAAATCACTTTTTTTTTTTTTAAAGATGGATTGCAAGCGTCTGTGTTACTCTGAGCGTTTCACGGGCAGAGCATATTTATTCCTAAAAGATATTTTTATAGAAGATAGGTTTATAGTTTATGAATTTTAAGCTAGATCAATCACACCGCTGGCGCCTCTCTACGTTACCTAGCGCACTGCTGCAGCTGGATATCTAAAGTTTACCTTAGTGCAGATCGCGCGCGCCTCCATTCACTCAAAATGGACACAGGCTGACCTGTATGGATATTTACATCAACCCCCTGTGAGGAATTATGATTCTTTCCAGAGTTTTTGATCAAGGTAGAAATTTAAACCCCACTCTGGTTATCTCTGGTTGTGCAGCTCTATGTGAACTGCAGGAATAACTTGTAGCAGCGCTTTCAGAGGTGCGTTGAGTGTGTGGTGAGAATGATTTATATTTGTGGACAAAGAATTTTGTGCGGCTTTTCCATCTCAACACGCTGCCCAGCACCTGGTTCTGTTTGTGGTGATAAAATTTATGTAAGGTTGGGTAATCTGAACTGTTGTTCGGCGCGTAAGCACAAACAGTCAGAACCCGACCCAAACCTGTAGGTAGAGGGAGAGTCTATCCTCTTGTTCACCCCAACATACAGGCAGCCAGATGGGAGGCAACAAGTATGGCCACTCCTGCCCAGTGCCTCTCACAAGGGGCAACTCCAGAGTGGGAGAACATCCAACCCCTTTCAAGGAGACTGGCTCCAGAACCAAAGCCATGCACTGAAGTGAGTCCGACTATTTCTAGCCGGAAACTCTCAATCTCACACCCACAGGTGGTGGCCCATAGGCTCTCTTCAGGCTGAGCCCGGCCGGGCTCCATGGGTTAAAGCCCGGCCACCAGCCAACGTGCCTCACCTCCAAGCCTGGCTCCAGGGCGGGACCTCATGTACGGACGAGTACAACCACTGTTTCCAATGGTCGTATTCATCATAAGGGATCTTTGGGCTGCACTTGGTCTGGTTCCTCACCAAGGACCTGTCTGCATTGGGTGGCCCAACCAGAGGCATGAAGCCCCGACAGCATAACTCCTAGGATGACTGGGATGCTCAAACCCCTCCACCACGATAAGGTGGCAGCCCATGGAGGGGACATGTAGGGGTGTGCATGGGTGTGTGTGTGTGTGTGGGTGTGTAGGGGTGTGTATGTATGAATATTAAGTAACCTATTAATTATGTAAGAAAGAGAGAAAATGAGGGAGAGGAAGAAAGTTATTTTTTTGATTGTTTTTTAACATGAGGAAATGTGCACAATATGGTGGTAAGCTTGTGAGGTGAAATGTATTGTTTAGTTTGATTTTTTAAAGTTTTTTAGGCTCTAATAATGTTTTTTAGGCCATTATTTAACAGTGGTTGAACAAGAAATTGGGAAGAAACAGAAGGGAGTGACATTTTGGGTCCAGATTTTTTGTGTGCTTTTAGGTTATTAGTACACGTTGCTCATAGCTGCTTAATAGATGCTGTGTCCTTTGATACCCCTGTAAACTTGGTGGTCCGGGTCATTGACCCCTCACCAACATGCTTGCCACAGGTGATAAGTATCAGCGTCTGTTAGCAGAGTTCTCATCTTTAACAATTCCCATATTTCCTGCTACCGTTGCTAAGCATGAGGTGGAACATTGTATACCTATGGTCGGTCCACTGGTTTTTGTGCAAGCGTGCCGCCTAGACACCGCTAAGTTAGCGATAGCAAAAGAGGAGTTGGCAAACATGAAGCGTGTTGGCATTGTACAGCGCTCAAAAAGTCCATGGGCATCTCCGTTGCACATGGTTCCCAAAGCGGACGGGGGTTGGTGACTCTGTGGGGATTTTCGGCGCCTTAACAACACAACCAGTAATGACAGGTACCCCATTCCTCACATTCAGGACTTTTCTGCCCACCTGGCTGGAGCAATCATTTTCTCTAAGGTGGACTTGGTGTGAGGCTACCATCAGGTTCGACTGGCAAACCTCGGCCTTTGGTCCCTAAAGTTGGAGTCGGCGGGTTTTTGATGCAGTTCATTCCCTTTCACACCCAGACGTTAAAGCTTCTGTTAAACCGGTAGGGGAAAAGTTTGTGTGGTCGGGACTCTGCAAAGATGTACGGACATGGCTTCTTGTTTGGCTTGCCAGCGTGCCAAGGTGCAACAGCACACTAAGGCTCCACTGGAGTACTTCCCTGTTCCGCAACAGAAGTTTGAACATGTGCATGTGGACTTAGTAGGGCCGCTTCCACCTTCCAGAGGTTTTACCCATCTCCTGACGATGGTGGACAGAACTACTCGGTGGCCGGAGGCAGTTCTGCTGTCATCAACCACTGTGTTTGATGTGGCTCAGGCATTTATCTCGTCCTGGGTGTCACGATTTGGTGTGCCATTGGACTTGACCTTGATGGAGTTGGGGAGTAATCAGGAGAGTATTTTGGTGGACCGTTTAAAGCCAGCTCATGTGTGACCAGGGATCCAGTTGAGTTGGGCTCAGCCACCTCGCCGTGGTCGTCCCCCAGTTTCTTTATCCACTCTTCCGGGTCCTTTCTTTACAGCTGGTTTGTCTCCATCAGGTAGACAGTTCAGTAGCAGTCTATCTGGAGAGTCTCTTTCAATTTTAACCCATTCCTGTGGAAAGAAGTCGTGGTGGCCGACTTATTAAACTCCCTTGTCGTTACCGTTAGGTATTTCAGTAGTTTTGTTTGTTGCTGCTGTTTAGTTTTTCCTTTGTGTGTGTTTTCTTTTATATACTTGTGATGTTGTTTCATATGTTATGTGTTTTTGTGTTTGTGACATTCCGTGTGTTCGGGGGCGGATACAATGTATATACTATATACTTCACACCCGAATGTATGCTCTTATTGTGAAGGGGAGAAGGTGAGGTGAGAAGACACCAACGGTTGTCCTTTATTCTATTTTTGGTTTTGGTTGGAAGACATTGAGAATGAAACAAGACTGAAATCGCTTTTTCGTCTTTTTCTGCTGACTTCCACAATATAATGTTAAATGTGACATTTTATTAATCACTCTATCGGTCATGGACTATAACTTAACACCAAGTAAGGCTGAGACAGCGGTTATTTGTGAAAAATTGGAGCAGAGGCACCAGCAGCAGTGTGATTAGTCCTCGCTCCTGGCTTTGTGGCCGTTTAAATGTATCAACTACAAACCATCTTTAAGGAATAACTCTGCTCTGCCAGTGAATCTCTCAATGCAACAGAGAAGCTTGCATTCCAGCTTATTTAATAGTAATTTTACAAAATTAAACAATTTATTTTTATTTATTATATTGATATTATATATTATTATTATTTTTCAAAAAATAAAAATAAGCAAAGCTTAGCCTGGTGGTGTTGAGGGAAGTAAAGCCTGACAGGTTGCCAGGCTTATAATACACTGGGAGAAACCCTGCATTTGACACTAATAAATAACTACGGAAAGAAATATGTTATATAAAAACTCTAAAAACATCTAGAACATTTATTTAAAACACTTTTCAGGCTGTTATTCAGATGGCAGTGAAACATTTGGACTTATAGTAGAGTGGTTTGCAACATTATTCAGAGTCCTTGAGTTTTATCACATTTTACAGAGTTTTGAGTGATATATATTAGCACAGAGTACTGCACTGCTGCTAATTAGAAGTAAAGTGATTCATGGTTTAACACTTTTAAAAAATTGCCTATGTGTTTAGTCCTTTCTATAGTGGCCCCTTTTCATTTGTGGTTTAGAAATCAACTATGCACTGATTTTGTTGTGGTGGAAAGTCACTTGAAATTTTTGGCAGAAAATCCATCTATTCCAGAAAAAGGTTCAAGTATGGAGCTAGAAGTTTTGGATAGAGTTTTGTGATGTAAAAGGGCCAACAATTCCAATCTGGTTACATTTGTATAACATGCTAACTTTGTAATATCCTTTTAAAATAGTTTAATCTTCAGCATTTTGGTTAACTTTAGCTGCAAGTTTACAACATTTGTATTAAGAGGCACTGTTAAAACCAACAATAAACCCTGTGGAAACCTGACAGATTTTAAAGAAATTATGCTCTCTTGGGACAAATCTCTCTTGCTTTTTTATTAAATATCTGTGAATGTTACAGTCATTCACTTACTTTAAAGACACTGCAAGACAGGTCTATAGTGCAAACATATAGAAATGCCTTTTTTAAAAATGTTTTTATTTTTTAAATTATGACCGCAGGTGTTTCTTCTCTTCTCTCTTATTGAAGTTTCTTGTAACGTGACAAAATACAGACAAATTCAAAGTATATGAATACTTTAGTGAGTTTAGTCAGTTTCCACAAAACTTCTTATATGCATTTGTTCTTCACCCAAGTTCAACTATTATAGTTCTTTTCAGAGCTATAAAAGAACTTTGCAAAATACACTCTACAGATTAGTGTGCTATCTTTTCTTTTTTTTTCGTTCAGATGGCTTACACATCATTAAATTGCCAGTTTCCACGGCACAGTGGTGTCATTGTGAAGCAATTAATGCACTGTTAATACACCTATAACAGCAAACCTGAGACAATTTAATTACAGCCACTTAATGTCTGCACTGTTCTGGATAAGGCATCACAGTTTCACTTAACGCTGATATAATTTTATTCTGCTGTGATTTACCGTCACTGGAAGAAATGTGCCTTTCATAATGTTTATTCTTTTGGCAGCAAATCAACCACAGACAATTTATGACTGCGCAGAGAAGGGCAGATTTATGTCAAGGTATTACCTCCTTTCCTTCTCGTGTCCTCTGATCTTTAGTGATGGTGGCCAGGACTGTCGCCGCCTGCTCTCCTCCCATTACAGAGATTCTTGAATTGGGCCACATGTAGAGGAATCGGGGGCTGTGAGGAAAAAAAAAACAATTATAAATTTCATTGGAGTCTTCTTAGTAAAATAACAAATTGTTTATTTACAAATATGTGAAACATGTTATCTGATAAAAAGCACAAAAAAATAGGTTATCCTTAGTTACACTTTCTAATTGTTGTTGAATGGTGTATATAACTAGATGCTAATCTGCAAGAACACGGTCTGTTCAGTTTTCCTGAATTAAACACTTAAAAGCAGTGTTTGTGATTAGCACTGTGGCTAATGCTGCTAAATGTCACAACAAAAATGTAATTTGTGATGAAAACAAAACTTAACTTCATCCATAATAGTTACATAGCAATTACTTTGATAAAAAAAATACTACCTTCCATACACAGACCCCCAACAGAAACAACTTGTTTGTAGTATCTTGATGACTTTACTAGAACATCTAAATGCCTTTGTAATTAGTTTTTGATGCATCAAACAACAAACAATATTGAACTAAATATTGGCTTATAGAACAAAAATAAAGAGTGCTTATATAACTCAATTTAAAGGAGAATCAAAAGACCTCATTGATATTAAAAGTAGAAAATGTTGACAAGTTTTGGACATATACTAACTGATAAAACAAATCTAGATGAAGTTCTTATTACATGAAATACAAGTTTAACACACAGCTGATATTTTAAATGTCTTGCCTTAATTAAAACATTGCAGTAAGTGTATTTCCTGCATTTTAGATTAAAATAGTATTTAATTCCCAAGAAGTTGTTTTTTTAATTCCTAAAAAAAACAACTGGTATTGTGAATTTAGCATCCCATATCCAACATTATGTTGCAGTAAAAATGTATAAAAATGTTATAACAATTTCAGATTGAAAGAAAATGTCTTTAAGGACATGTTAGGCTGACCGGTTTTAGTCTGTTATGTCATTCAGAAGCTGGAAACAGCTGCTGGCTGCTACAGTAATTACAGCTAGAGTGGTTGCTCCCTTGTTAAATTATTTATGCTGCTACTGCGAGGCATTAGACGAGTGTTTTACAGTGCCACTACATTTTCAAAACCAAAAAACTTGAGTTCTAGAGTTGTGTCGGAGTTAATTTCCATGACAACAGACTGCTGTGAGGAGGCACCAACCCATGCTGCACTGAGCTGCCTCTGGTCGGTGTGAAGTACCAAATGGGAAACAGTGGTGGCTTAATGGAAACATATTTTCTGAGCTGATAAGGTGGAACGATGGTGCCAACGAGTTTCTGAAAATAAGTATTTAACAACAAAAACAGCCTGTTTACTCAAATTTAGAGTACGTTCTTCTCATCCTACCGACCTGACATCAGAAATCAGCTGGTGTCAAATCAAATCAAACTGCAATGACCTAAAGTCATTAGCTACTTGAAATTTCAACATATTGTGCAAATAAACTGAAATAACAGCAAAAGGCTTGGCAGTGTACAATGTTACTGAGTGAACAGGAGTCATAATGAATTATTCTCAGTTTCAGTGATCTTTAAAAAGTAAAAGAGGAGCAATTTACTTTAGATGTAAGAATGTACATCATGCTGAGACATGTCAGCAGTTCAGTCATGCTGTTGTTTTGCCTTTGTAAGTAAAATATTTGTAAAACCATGTTTAACAACAACTCCTCTCCACCAAGCCCAGGGTGATGTTGGTTTGTTTGGAGCTCTATTTTGTTAGCTGAAGATGCTTGTGCAGAGCAAAAAGTTGGAAGTGCATCCATGAACATTTAGCAGTGTGAGACCTGTCAAGTGTAGTTGGAAGAGTTGCTTCCTGGGTCATTTTCTTCATGTGATGTTTGTGGTCCTCTTGGCAGCAAGGAAGAAGTTCTTATAGTTTCTGTACTTCATTTTAATGGATTTATAAAATTTGATTTGGTTTGATTTTGGTTTCTGATTCATAAAACTTTTCTTTTTAGATGACAATTTATTGCCTTCAAGATTTAGTTTTGATCTATTATTGAGTTTATTAAAAAACTAAATTAATTTTGCATTACCTTTCTGTTTCTGGTCTTCATTAGTCTTTTGAATTGATTCTAGAAAATATTTTTTTAAATTTCAATCATCCAAGAATTGTACATGAAGGTCAACACTTCAAAAACAATGCATATTTATGATAGGAAAAAAGCCCTTGGTGTATGTAGAATGTTAATGATTGCTGATAAACATATGATCCTTAGACAAACCTACTTAACCGATATGAAATTGTATTGTATATAATCTCCAGTTATTTTACTTTTTTCTTGATGGTTTTCTAAGACGAAATAATTAACAGCTAAGTAAAACATTAACAAAACAATAAATGAATACCAAAACATTAATGTCTTGTCAAATACAAAAAATAATAAAGCAAATCATAACTGTGGTAAAAACTTAGATGACTGAAAATGTCTTTGGCCTTTAAGTGATTCTAAGAAGAAGGTCTTTGTTCATAAGAAAGGAACATTTCCACTTATATGTAAATGAGGCATTTTGAATATGAAACCAGTACAAGAAAGGGAACATTTTTTAAGTTTTTTGCTACTGTATCAAATCACCCAACAGCAAGAGACTTCTTTATACCTGTACGCTCTTCCACACATGCCGTAATTGCCTGCACCGTAGGAGCCTCCGATGATAACTGTTATCTTTGGCACATTGGCACAGGCAACTGCAGTGACCATCTTAGCTCCATCTTTGGCAATACCTCCTGCTTCATACTCTCTTCCCACCATGAACCCTTAGGACAAAGAAAAAAACAAAGTATCAGAATGGTTTGCCAATGCAAAACAGCGCATCAATATTCCAAAAGAGGAGGAAAAATTTGCACCAACCTGTTATGTTTTGAAGAAAGATCAGAGGAATGTTTCTTTGGCAGCATAATTCGATGAAATGGGTTCCCTGAATAGAAATCAATTTTTTAGTTATTACTAACAGTAGAGCTGCCAAGAGGTAAAATCTCAGCTATGCATCTTCATTACATTAAGATAAAAGTCTTGGCATCTCAAGGGACAAATAAGTACATAGGTTTCAAATAAGATGCAGCATCAAATATAAATGTACGTCTCAAGCAATAAATAAAGTCCAAGGATGGATGGGTACACAAAAAATTATTTTCAGGTATTATCTGAACAATAGCCCTTCTAAAACTGACCAGTCTGCATCACAACCACCTTTTTGTGACTTAATCCTTTATTAAGGATTAAGTCACATCTTTCCAGTCACAATTTCAGACATTTACAGACTGAAAAGTCTGTCCTCTCCCCCACTTATCATTTTTTAACAATTATTAAATATAAACGGATGTATAGATGATGAATGGAGGGATGGAGAGATGAATAAATAGGTGGACTAATTAAGGAATGGATTAACCAGTCAGACGGATGGACACAAAGGTGGTGCATCTTGCATTTACTTAGTAGTCTGTTTGAAATCATACAAAATAACACAGAAGTTCCCTGAGCTACTAGCATCACTTTTAAGTTAATATTCTTCTATATTTGACATATAAATAGTTCAAACTGAAAAAGCTGCACTAGTAAGGAAGTATTTTGGTTGAGAATTTACTAGTATTCAGTCGGTTCAAATGAAGAATTAAAGGCTATCGCAAAACACAGAAGAGTTAGAAGCTCCTTAAGAGCCAAACAAAATATAAGGCTGCATTGCCATAATTTTAAACACTAATGCTTTATTTGGGGTAATGCTTTTAAGGACTTATTTTGGTGAGGGAGATTTCCCTGCATTAAAAATTGCAAACAACTTGTAAAAAGGAATAAAAAGCAAGCAATTAGAAGCAGTTATGTGTTAAGTCTTTGCCTAAGATCATCTTTCTATCGGCCTTACTTCTCTTTCTTTGCACAAATACCTGACAGATATGCTTTTCAATCACCCAACACCTTGTATAATTGAAGCACAGGCCTGTTTAAAGCAATGACAGTGTGACTCATAAATGAATCTTGAAAACCAGGTGATGTATTGATTTTTGTTGAATATGCTCTCCAAGCATGCCTTCTCCACACGAACCACTGCCGGCCCTTTTTTGACAGTTATTACTTTGATGAGACAGCCTGTCTCGAGGAGACCCGACAGAAAGAAATAGAATCAAGAAAATCTTTTTTTCCCCGAGTTAAGCCTGTAATCTAATTTAAAACCTGTTTGAAAAAAACACATTGAAGTATTATAACAGATTTGACTCATCTTTTTTTTAATCCTGTCGTGAAATTCAGCGCTGCTCAAAGCAAATTGGCTTGCAAGTTAACTGAATCATGCAAAATGACAATTATGATTGTCCTGTGGTTTCAAACTCTAATGCTATTATAATAGCATTTTTAGAGGACCTTTTGGAAGACAAGTGGAATTTAAAAGGTTACTTTATGAGAGAAACTCTGCAGCTCGACAATGAAGGGTCAATGCAAAGCACTTCTGAATGCCAAAGCTTCTGCAATACAAGCGAAACATACTGGCATTCTTTGTGAGCAGCGAATCTCTGAGGTCAGCCTGAACCACTTCAGGATTGTGCTTTAAGTCCTTGACATTTTCAGGTTGCATAAATGTTATATTGCTCTTTCTTCAAGGTGACACTTATATTATTTTTTTAGTTCCAAAGGACAAGTACCTTTTTTGCAGACTCTGAAAACAGGACTCCATTGTTGCCAATAATTCCAACAGGGTAACCAAAGATTCTTGAGAAGCCTACAAAAGGCACAAATTAGATATTGAAAGGTGAAGTTGACAGCAAAACAAACAAAAAAAAAAGCTGTACTGTAGAAATTGAAAACAATACCAATCTGTATACCTGTAACAAGCGTGTCTCCATAAAATGCCTTGAACTCATCAAATTTACTGCCATCCACAATTCTGGCAATAACCTGCAAACGAATGAATGTGTCAGCTCAAAGAGGTGTGTAACGAAATGTCAGAAAACAAGGCCCTGAGGCAGAAAACCGAGCTGCATTGGGCAATAATGTCACAAATTTTAGGTAACCTGCTTTATTAAAGTGATTTGGCTGCATGCTGCGTTGGGCTGCCTGTTCCTGATAAAAAACAAGAGCCCTGTAAACAAAAAGGAGCAGCTGGTTGTTCCCGATACCTAAACAGACCGCCAATGCTGCTCTACACCACAGACGCTGTGGCGTTGCTTGAGTTAGCAATAATTTCTGCTCCTGAGTCTACATCAAGTATCAGAGCCTCAGGAGAAGCCAGAGAAGGAAAACAGCGTGACTGATACCAAGCAGCCATAATCAACTGAAAACCACCTGAACATGACATCTCAACACTGTTCACTCTGAGCCCTTAAAGCCATGTCTGTGTGGCTTTATGAAGCTTAGGTTTAGGACTGAAATGAGTAATCAGATTAATTGTAAAGAATCAAATTTTGAAATAACTAATACAGTAATCAAATAATTGTTAACTGAAATATACAGAATTGTAATTAAGCCAAAACTGTACAAAAATGTATCCATTTTGCAGTTAAGATAAAAATAAAACCTTTTTTGTCTATAAATAAGTTCTACTCAGAACTCCTCAAGTGAAAGAAATAGTTTCACTCGGTTCAAGTTCTGTACAAAAAAAGAAAAAAGACAAAAAGAAAAAAAAAATCTTTAAATGTCTTTCTAACATTGTATAAAAAGGCTTAAGTGGTAAAACCAGTGGTTTTTAACCTGGGTTCTATTGAACCCTTAGAGTCGGTCCGGCAGAGCCTCTGCCGTGTAGGTAAAGACATACTTGTGTAAAATCGTGACGACACGCCCCGCTTGGCCATCACTTGCTGCAGAGGATCACGGTACATTGCTTGGCCAATCAGTGCTGCGGGGAATTTAGTGCGCGCAGTAGTCAACGGCTGTTGTAGTTGTACGTCGTGTGGTTTCTTTCTTGATGTTTTAATCCATACTAAATATGTCGAGCAAAAAAAGAAAGTCGGACGAATATGTACAACATGGATTCACGTGTATCATGGAACGGGAGGGAAGTAAGTGTCCTAGCTGCATGATATGCAAAATGACAATCATAATTGTCATTTTGCATGATGCCAAGTTGAGCATTACTTCATTCTGGCCCCACAAAATACTTTTTTGGGGCCATATTTTGGGGCCAAACATATTAAATAAAAAAAAAATAAAAAAATTAAGTTATTAAAAAATTTTAAATTCTTCAAAAAATCCAAATTGATTTTTAATTAGTAAAATAGTTAAAAAAAAAAAATTTCTTGGGGCTGAAATTTTTTTATGGGGCTAAAATATTTTTTTGGGTCAGAATAAAGTAATACCGTAATTTGTTGTGAGTTCATGTACTGTGTAGGTTTTGTACTTTGAGCAAGGTGATGTTCATGCACGGCTCATTTTGTGAATCAGTAAAAAAACATATACCTATGTCTTGAATTTGGAAAAAAAATCATATTTTATACATCACTAAAGAAGGGTTCAATAAATGCGCATATGAAACTGGTGGGTTCGGTACCTCAAAAAAGGTTAAGAACCACTGGGTTAAACAAAAAATCTACAGAAGGTGCCAAGTTGTTTTCATCATATTAATTGTCAGAATACAGAATAGAATAATTGATTTCTAATATAATTGTTAATTGCAGCCCTATTTAAGTTTAAATACATACTAGTGTGTGGTGGTTGTAATTTGTTTTATTCCTTCCCTTTAATTAAATTGAAATCTATTCAGACTCAAGTAATACCTAATTAGCATTCGGAGAGGAGCTCAGGAATGATTTTTACTTCATTATGTATTCCCATGTAAAAGCTCAAAAACAAAGAAAACCTATCACACAGTCAAACGCCTGAAAGATAACTCATCACATCAAAGATCATCTTTTCTAGAGTGCAGTCTGAAACATTAAGCTCACCCGCCTTGATCAGGTTTGACAAGTAGCCAGGCAATTACCTCTCTGACATCAAAGTTGCGTTTCAAGTTATCTCCAACTATCCCATAGAGCTCATCTGAGGGAAGAAGGGGGGGTTCGGTGGGTTCTACAGTAACCTGAAAAAATAAAGTAGACACAGATGTAATAGGCAGGTCAGGCACAATTAGGTGACCGTAATTAGCAATTAGACTAATCATTGGATTGACCTCAATGTTCTTCCTGTAGTTGAGACTTCGGACCGTCTTCCGAGCTAAATGGAGTGCGTGGTCATCATCTAAAGCGTAGTGGTCTGTCACACCAGATTTTCTGTGAAATTGGAAGCAAATCAATCACAATGTAGCTATTGTAGAATATAAATCAGTGGCTAAGAAATGATCATGAAGATGAGAGTAGGTGAAATATACCGCCGTCAATGCAATCCGATTTGTTTTTGCTATCAAATCATTTCAATCAGGGAACAGAACACTAGCACTAAGCTAAAATTAGAAATAGCATCTCTGGAATATGTGCAGTGACTAAAACAATGTTAACTAATGTTACTGTAAATGCTGCATTCATACTTGCAGTGCAGATCAGCACCACCAAGATCTTCCGCAGATACTTCTTCCCCAGTGGCAGCTTTCACCTATAAAAGAAGAAAGTGTTCAGAAAATTACAGAATCACAGAAATGCTTTCCATCCTTCTATGCAGCCAAGATGCTGATTTCATAAATTAAGAGATTTTAAATTATCAAAAACACTTTGGATCCTCTTTTAGAGTTTTTTTGAGTAATTTGCACATATGCTAGTTATCCTCTCTCCCATCACCATTTGATACTTTTTTCAGTATTTTGGGACAGGATCTTTTATCCATCTTGTCCATTTAAGTAAAATTACTTACAGTAATTGTATATAATCTACAAATAGCCTCCAAGAAAACGTGGTTATGCACCTCTAATGTGTAATATCCATTCACAAGAGGTTGCTCAGAGTTATTTCAGATAATAATCTGTCACATCATATAAGATTCAACTGAATCAAATGCAGATCAGAATAACAATTAATGGAAATGAATGGTTTAATATAAAAAGCATTCAACAAATAATATTCAATTAAATCTAACTTTTAGGACTCTCGTGGTTATCTCATTACCAAGATAATACTTCACTCCACAGAAAACTAGACTGACAGGTACAAAGTGAATAAGCCAGTAGGAAGTTGTGATATAAAGGTTTGAACTACCCCACAGCGTATTAGCAGCATTTGTTTGCTCAATTCAGTCTTCTAACTCAAAAAGCAAACAGTACCAAGGTCATGCTTGCAGAGGCATGCCCAACAGATGCAGAATATATGGGCAACTTGCACAACGCTGCATTCATTATGACTCCTATAACACAGCAGGTGTTAAAGTTACTGAGAGAAATGAAAAACAATTTCCTCACAGCGTGCTTTAGGTCTTAACAGATGAAGTGTCATTTCCCATAAGTGCAAAGCAACACCACACTATCAGACTGGAAAACATTCGGGATGCTTTAAGGGCACAGGCACAGATAGGAAAGGACATCTTCCTAAAGGTTTCACTTAAAAGTCTTTGTTAGATGAATGTAAACTTTGGAAGTTTCGTTAAACTTCCAAAGTTTAACGAAAAATGCGCATAATTATACTTTATACTGTTCTATCAACTCCAACATGCCTTCTACTTCTCTGCATTCTGGAAAAAAGAAATGTGTTCCCCACCTTCTCTATCTCCTATGATTTTTGTTTTATAAGTCAGTTCAACAACTCTCCAATGACGATGCCTCTTATGCACCTATAGTATTCAGTTATAACAGAATTTTTTGGTTTGTGGACATTTCTCTCCTTCACCACTGCCTGCCTTTGCAATGTTGCTCATTTCATATCAGTCTGCTAAAATGGGACATTTTGTACAGAACATGCATCAATTTGTAACAGTGAGTCTAGAGCAGCAATTACACTGGATCTCTTGGAAGCAATAATTTAAACGACATTCAATTTCAAATGTCATGCAGTCACACTCTGTATATTAATAACACATTTGTCCAATTGAATAGACTAACTGCACTTAATAGGACCACCTAATGTATATTCTGGTGCCTGAGATGCTAAATCCCAAGAAATGTGGTGAAGTAAAGTGTAAAAAAAAAAAAAAAAAAGAGAAAATGTGGGTGGTGATAAAAAACATCATCTTCATTATCACAATTATATATTTTCCTCCATCATTATGTGTGTATTGGTAGAAAATGAAATTATGTAGGGATAAATTAGAAATCTGTAGGAATGAGATGTTGATACAAATTCATATCAGTGAGAATGGTGTAATCTATAAATGGTGTATTATTAAGGGAATCTTTATTCTAAATGCATGCAATACATTTCACTAAAAGTGGCCAATCAGCATGGCTATGCAGAAGGTTTTTGCTGCACAAATCTTTTTTTTTTTTTCTGGTAAATTAAACCAATGCATAAACTCTTGCTAGTTCCAGTTTTGTGAATGCAAAAGCTGCTCAATAATTCTGTCCATCTGGTGTGGGAATTACAAAATCAAATGTAATGCAATGAGAGGATGCAACAATTCACATAGTTCATCTCATGTTTGCAAAACGGAAAGGAAATGGAAAATTTTCCAACCAAAGGAGGTCCTCCGAGAAAAATTGTTCCTTGCTTTCGCACAATGATGCTCTCGTCTGCCATTGCTGGAACATATGCTCCTCCAGCCGTGCACGAGCCCATCACAACAGCAATCTAAAAAGAAATAGGAAGTTAAATCTTCACCGAAGCATTTCTAATACAGAAACATCCCTTCCAGCTTGTTTGAAGTACAATAAAAAAAAAAATAAAAATACCCCCTTTGAAAAATTGTTGACTCTGGCATTATTTTTCTCAATGAAAGTTTCACTTAGTAGTGCGTTATTAAAATGTGATACATCACAAAAATGATTCACAATACATTGCTTTGGTTTTAAACTCTCGTTGGAAAAGTAATGTCTTCCAAAAAAGTTCTGATTTCACAGCTTTGACTCTACTTTTTTGGGGATGCCACATGAAACTTTTAGTATTTCAAACTTTTAACGAAACGTGCATAATTTTTCACACACTTTTTAACTTTCAGCAGGCAAAAAATATAAAAAAAGAAAGAAAAGCTGATAATGTGTAACTGTGATTAATCTTTTTTTCTCCACAATTTTCTCCTTTGAAAAGATTTATAAGAAGACAGTGAGGAAAGCAACATCACTGCCTTACTATGCAAATCTAAAAAAATATTTGCTTTTTTTAAATGATTCTAAGAGCATGAAAAAAATCTTGTGAGAACATATTTTAAACTAACATGACAGAAAAAAAAGTCTTGAAAATATTAGGGGATGAAAAACAAAACTCCCAGAACGAAAAGTGAAATCTGAAATGGTTGTAGACACTGTTGACGAGTGACCATTCAGAACGGTGACTCAAACATTCAGTGGTTCTCTTTAATGGATTCGGTGAAAAGAGCTGAATTCAATAACCGAAAAGCTATTGCAGAGCTTAGTGCTGCTGTTTTTGGAAAAAACATGCTGCCTTGTTTGTTCCTCTGTTATTACATAGATATATATTGTTACTTCAAAACTGTATTGCAAGAAAAATTATGTTTCCTTCAGAACAACAAAAAGAGAAGTCACAATTTATCCATTCGTGCTCTAGATGCAGAACCAAAGACTTGTAGCAGAGTGTAAACTATCATAAACGGCAACATAATGAGTAGGTTTCCAACAGGCTATGCAAATATGGTAAACAAAGAGAGAAAAGTGATTTCAACATTGTTAATTTTTAGCTTGTCAAATACAATATTGAAAGCCTCACCTGTGCAATTCCTTCGGAAGACAGCCTGGCCTGGTTGTAGAAAATGCGTCCAAAGTGATCGCGGTCTGGAAAGACATCGGCCTGTCTGGGAAGATTGGCTCCTCCAGAATCCACTGAGGAGGAATTCAAACAATAAAAATATCTGAATATTTAGATCATCTATCAAATTTTGGAAAAACAGCACAAGTATGTGCACCTCTTGTTAATCACCACCACCAGCAGAATTATTTTCAGAATACAACAAACAATTCTTAACCAAATAGTGAAAAAATTGTGTTTTTCACATTTTTGTACAAGAAATTTTTAATGTTTAATTGCTTTGACCCAAATCAAGAAAACGTACCCAAATAAATGCACGGTAAATGGTTCTGCTGAGCAATTTCTTGTGCACGAAGGTGTTTTTTCACTGTAATTGGGTAGTATGTTCCCCCTTTCACGGTGGCATCATTTGCAACAACAACACATTCCACCCTAGGAAAAAAACAAAGCTGGTTAAATTAATCATTTAGAAACTGCATAATATCTTGGGGCTTTTCTTATTTCTTTAAAGAGTCAACAAATTATTCTGTTCATTATTTTTATTAAGGAAAAGATCTACATAAACGCTTCAGCACTCACCCTGAAACCCGTCCTATCCCAGTAATCATCCCCCCGGCAGGAACATCCTCTTTTCCATACAACTCATATCCTGCAAACTGGGAAAATTCCAAAAAAGGAGTCCTGCAAAAACAAGAAACTGAAGCTGAACACTGAACATAGCTGATTATTAAGTGTAGGTGAGAAAATGAAACCAACATAACAAAATGAAGTGGTTAACTTTGTGCAAATCACATGTGAGCCATCAATTTTAAATTGAACTAGTAGGCAGATGATAATACCCTGGATCCAGTAGTCTATCTATGCGCTCTCTAGGCAACAGCTTCCCTCGAGATGTGTGAAGTTTTCTTGCTTTTTCTCCTCCACCTTTAGTAATAACAACATATCAGATTAATAAATATTTTGTAGGTTTTTGAAGTTTCTTTTTCTTGTAATATAAAAGTGAATAAAAAAAAATAAAAATAAATGTCAATTAAGTTTGCTATTTTTTTTGTACCTAAGACAAAATTTAACTTATCTACAATTAAACTCAAAGTAGTTTTAGTAGAAGACTAAATGCAGTTCCGCACAAAATGTTTGGGATAAGAGGACAATATTCTTGTTTCCTAGGAAACATACATTAAATTAGTCTGAATAGAAATTATAGCAAAGGACCAGGTCAGGGAAAGATCAGTGTTATGAGTGTTAAAAGATAACATTTTAATGGAAATCATGAAGGTCAACTTCAATTCCTGCTTTTAAATGAATAAATGAATGTTTGTTTCAAACAACAAAACAAAAAATAAAAAAGCAAGATGTTCGAAAAGTTTTCTTTTTTGAAAAAGGAAATTTGCAAGTGATTCCAAACTTTCTTGCTCCGTACTTTGCAATACATTGTGTGAAACAAAAGTCAAGCACAAACATCTGAAGGCCTATTTTCACCACAACGTGTTCTCTTCCTGGTACTCACCCAACTTGATTTTCTCTGTCCGGTTCCTCAGTTGATCTACCAAAACTTTCATTCGCTCATAATTTTCCTGTGAACGTAAGGCCAGGTAATCATATTTATATAGCATTTTCAGCCAAAGAAAACTCAAAGCGCATTTTCAGCCAAAGAAAACTCAAAGCGCTTATCGATAGCAGTTAAGAATAGCGTAAATCCAAATATATTTAGGTTAGAAAGATTTGAAAATAAAAGGAGTAGGCAAATCAGCAAATAAAAAGTGTTTTAACCTTGTTTTAAAAGAGCTCAGGGTGGGAGCATTCCTACAGTGAACAGGGAGTTTTTGGTGCACAAAAACTGAAGGCATCTTCAGCCTGTTTTGTTCTGACTCTTTGAATGGTTAGTAGGTTTGATTCAGACGATCTTAAAGGTTTTAATGGTTTATAGAATTGAAGAAGATCAGAGATGTAGTCCGGGCTTTTACTTGTAAGTGCTTTGTAAACCATTACTGAGACTTTAAACTTTTCTTTGAGTAACAAAGAAATTGTTACTCAAAGAATTTCAGTCTGGTCAAGAGCCAGACTGAAATGCTGATCTCTTGTTGTTTTTGTAAGGACTCTCGCAGTGCCATTGTGAAGCAATAAGAGGTCATGATTGAGAAGTTACTCACACACTTGGTTATTGAAGAAAAGTTGCCCAAAAAGTGCAAGGCATCAAAGATATTCAACTACTAAGCATCCATATTTTTGCAAATGAAAATATTGAATGTTATTCCACATATGAACTTGGAGTTTTTTTAAGTGGTGTACAAATCTGTACTTTTTTCCTGAATAAAACTGAAATAGCAAGGACGTTCAAGGATAAAATGAGAGATTACTTCTTATACTGGTACATCTCGACCAATACTTTCATAAGAAAAAAAGTGTCTTTTAGTGACATCTAGTGTCAGTGTTGTACCTCTACACCAAGCTCAATGTCATACTATATGAAGATAGATGAAATACTGTCATTGTAAACTTAACTAATACGTGTATACATTTAAACTGCAACCTCAACAATGTCTACAGATGGATTCAGCAGACTCTTTTTAAATGATAAAAACACATTTTGCTTAATTTCCAGCGAAACATTAAATATAAAGGACATGTAATCAGAGTCCTTTTCAAATTGGGGAATTATTTTTAGTAACAATAATGTTCTTAAACATAGCTTTTAGGGTTCCTGATGTATAACATTCAGTTTCTGACTTGAGTGAACCATATAGAATACAGTTCTGGTAGTTATGCATGTTAGCAAACACTATTGCTATCTGACCACGGTGTCCAGTGAGAGTTTCATCCTCACCTGGTTTAACTCGAACATAACGTTATTTCTCCAGTTAAGCTAGCAGGCTTTAGCAACAGGCTAACCTACCTGATATTCAGAGGAATGTTTATCAGGTTGGGAGCCGAGCCGGGCGACTCTGTCAGCGTAGTAAGTCCGTGTACAAGGGAGTGGTAATACCCTGCATCGACGCAACCACGGCCTCACGGACTGTATTAGCATTTTAAAAAGTCACAAAGGGGCAAAGTGTTAACTTTGCAGCTGCTAGCTTGCTAGCTGTAGTGGAGACGATCTTCTTCTGTGGTTGACGTTGTAGGACGGAACGTTCTACGTCGCCACCTGCTGATAATAAAACACATTTATTCAAGTTTTTATTCTGTTAAAATAAATCGATTATTTTAACAGGTATGGTATGGCAGCTACTAAATCATGTTTAGTAGCAAATATTTTTATGTCAAAAAACGACTGAAAATTAAATATTTATTTATCTCTTCCCTAGAAGTGTACATGGCACTAAAGGTTAAAGAATGTTTAGTTTATAGAAACACTCATATCATCTTGAATGAAAACGTCTAGAAATGAATATCAAAGAAGAATATGTTGTAAAAATGATGAGGGACACATTTAGATTCATTGCATAGAAAAAAGGAAAGCTATTAAGGGATTCCTCCAGGCTACACCTTTTTATCTCTTCGTTATCTCTTTGAGAAAACTTATATAAGTAAGTACAACATCAAATTTATCTTTGGGATTAATGCAGTATGGAACTGAAGACTTTATGGCTTAATTTACCGAACTGTTCACTGGAGAGCAATGTGGCTTGACGCTCTTGGACTGCTGTGGAAAATAATACTCAGAGCATCACGGATCAAGGCTGCCACCATGTGGGATAAAAAGTGTACTTCAACTGAGCTGATTTTAACTCTCCATAAATTGTCTATACCAGTAGTCCGGTATACACATCTAAAAGTATCCTCCAACTTTTAGATGTGTTTCTGCTTTAACACACTTGAATAACAAACTCTAGTTGCTAATTCAGCCATTTGATTCAGATGTGTTAGATCAGGAACACGTCTAAAAATTGCATAACACTGGACCTCAAGGCCTGGATCTGAGAACCCCTGGTCTATACCCATTAATCCTCAGAGGGTCACAGAGGTGCTTATGTCTGTCTTCAGATGTCTTTTGGCAAAGAAGGTAGGATATACCTTGCACAGATCAGTAGTCCATCACAGAGCACAAAAAACAAAGAATACATTCCTATCTCACCAGTTCTATGATTTTTTTGAACCATGGAAGCAACCCAAATAACATGGAGAGAGTCCACACATGCATGGGGAGAACATGTGAACCCTGGACCTTCTAGCTGCAAGGCAACAGTTCTAATAGCCTTGATTTGTGATAATGAATCATAATTCACAATGTGACAAAGTGGACTTTAGTATGATAATTTGGAGTTTGGAAAGGTTTGTTGTAGCATTTAGTACTCTAACTCATTTCCCTGTCCCAATGCAGACAATATTGTTTTTCTTGGAAGTAAGGGTATTTACTTTATTGTCTTCTTTATGACAGCACAATAACGTTTTGGTTTTTTTTATCTTAATCTGTGGTTTAGGACAGAATTTTATGCTTTAAGGGCATGGGAAAGAAGCTGAAGCATCCTGAACTTAAATGCATATTAAATTGTTTTTAATTGAAAAATATGGTCTGTTATTTATTTGGTGTAACAGATAGTCTAAGGTAGGTTTAAATTATGTTTTGTTCATGTTACATTAATTTCATAATCTCTCTTTGGATCTTTCCACAATGTACACTGAAATTTTAAACTTTTTACAATATTATTTCATGCTTCAGCAGCTTTCGGTCCACACAAAAAGATAATTTTCTTACTCAAAAAATGGGAACTAAAGTTGGATTTAAGTGGGAATCAGAGTTATCCTAAAAGCTTCTGACCTGAGTGCTTTATTTGAGCTGAAGTACATTCGGCAGAGTGCAGGCTGAAGAGCATTCAAACCAAGAGCTTTTAGTTCATTTGGTTTTAAGAGGCTTCTCTCCTCCAACACTCCCACCTATTCCACTGGCATGCATAGAAATGTCCGTGACCTCCACTCAAATGGCTGCTCGTGTTTTCTTAGGGAATATCAAATCCTCCACTTTGTGTGCGAACTTACACCCTTTCACTCATCCAGCTCTCTGTACTTTTTTATGACCTCTGAACCCTTCACAGCAGTGGCCGTGAAGTGACTGAATAGATGTGGCTTTACAAAAAGCCTCTCTATTTCGATAAAAATGGATATATTAAATACTTTAATAACTGAGACAACTTTAATAACTCAGAGGTGCAAGAAAATGACTGAAAAGTAGAAATAGCATAGAGAAGACACCTTTATACCTTTGGTCATAAAATGCATATAAACTGTTTGGTCACAAGTGTGCAGGGGTGTTGGTAATTCTGTCAAATGTTTAAAGACAAAAGGTTTAATTTTTTTTTTTTTTTCTCATTATTTTACAGACACTGATATAGTGCTAGCTCAAGACGAAAAGATTGTTAAAAAATGGCAAAATTTAACGTTGATTTTGAGAGGGGTTGGGAATGAAGGTTAATTATTATCAATATCAGTTTATCATAGAGTGCACTATGTTAACATGCTGAAGATTAAGAGCATGTAAAACAAAACTTTACATAAAAAAAATTAATAAAATCAGTTTGCACTGACTAACAGGCTAAGTAGACAAACCATAAAAATTGTAGCTTCAGAGAAGATTTTGGAAAAATCTGAAATTCTGACTCTTGTTGACTAATTT
Organism: Girardinus metallicus; assembly: GCA_903067095.1. Lineage (NCBI taxonomy): Eukaryota > Metazoa > Chordata > Actinopteri > Cyprinodontiformes > Poeciliidae > Girardinus > Girardinus metallicus. The sequence goes on from CAEGAE010097431.1 coordinate 81,177, forward strand.
CAGATCATCAGTTAAAGTATCTTAAATATATTAAAGATAGTATCTAATGTTTTTTTTTGTTTTTTTTTTTACTTTTAAATGCACATTGTCAATAACATACATCTTTGTAATATTTATGCCCTACAAGATTTAAAAAAAATTTAAGGTTTTTAAAAACTGCACCCATGAAAAAAACAAAAAACAAAGCTTTCTGCTTTGCTGTGTGCATTTGAGTAAATTACACCCCAAGAGGCACAATAACTGATACAAATAATTGAAACATTCAAGTTACATTAAAGTAGAAAGTGGTTCAATCTGACTTGCTTGGACCTTCTTTCCTGCTTCTCGTTGGTGTTAACTGGCATGATGGTTGGTAATAATAAAGATTTTGCATGCATAGAAGGTTTAACTGTTAGGAAGGGCATCATTTAAGTCTTTCTGCCTGGTAATGATTTTTGGTGATGCAACTGTTCTGCAGGAAATATCAATGGAAGGTGAAAATCATTGTAGCTTCCAAACTATTTTTTATATCAGAACTTGACTCAAATGATCGCTGACGTTTAACTATAGAATTTGACATTTCCAGTATCACCCTTCTTCATGAGTGTTTTATTGTTGCCAAGTTTCCTTAAAGGTCATATAATATCCTCATATACAATAGAAACATTTGCTGAAGCTGTATAGAATAAAAGCAAACACTCTGAAATGAAGGGATTTGTCTAAAAACATCAAGTAAAAAGGCAGAAATGAGAAAAAATAAAACATTTTGTCCTCCAGAAAATCTGATCAGTTCCTGTGTGGTACGGTGCATATGTACTTTGAAGTTTCTTTAGTGAAAAAAAGGGATCGTGTATTTAGGATTTAAACACTTTAACAACTTACAAAAACCGCACAGGAACTTTTCAGTTAATTCAATCCAATCAATGCAGTTTCAGTAAAAAATAAACTGGGTTAAAAATAAACATGGTAAAAGCAGCATGTTCCACCCTCTCTTCATATGCAGCTTGTAAAGCTCAAGAGTTACTCACAAATCACCCACTAATTAACACAAACACACAGATGCATTCTCGGTGTGAGCGAGTCCCTCCCCTGTCTTTTTGGATCAGAAAGCTCTTATCTGTCTCTTTTTGGAAAAAGATAATGATGCTTGTTCCACAGCTCAAAGCTCATTAATGTATGACACAGCCCTGAATGTAGGATATCAAAGAGATGTACGGAGTATGCCTCCCCACCCACTAATGGCCACAAACTCATTAAGAAGCCAAAGCAATGAATTAATCATCAGTTATCCTTAGAACAGATGAAAAGTGCTAGCAACATCAGCCTTTGTGCAAGCTGTCCCTTTAAATTCCACAAAATTAGAAAGCTTCTCACAAAGCCACCCTCACATTACAGGATCACCCTCAAATCAGATAAGCTGAAGGACATGATATCTTCTGTCTGCATGAATCCTCTCTTTTCAAAGATGCAGCGTGAAAATAGAAGCATAAGAAGGAAAATTAGTAAGTCAGACGTGAGAAGGACAAAAGTTGTCAGAAGTAATACACAGGATAAAGAATGACTGAAATATGCCCTTTAGAAAAAAATCCAGCATTTGAGATGCTCCTTCAAAAAACAAGGAAATTGTGCTAACATTGATTTATTTTCCTTGTTTTATTGAGTATTTCACCTGATTCATTTTTAACCCATTTACAACCATGTAGGTCAAGAGGCAAAATCGGTAAAGCTCAGCGGAAAAAAAACATTTGACACACCAAAAGTATTTTTACACATGATCTGCAATGTCATAACAGGATGTAATATTTGACCGAAGCACAGGTAGCATCATTAGAAACATGTGAAAGAGGTGGCACTTTCAATATAGACAGTATGGGCAGTTGCCCAGGGTGGCATCAGGAATGTGGGCGCATTATTACCTCATTTTAAAATAAGGGAGCGTAGTTATTTAAGTGGTGCCCTGAAGGAGACTTCAGTGGGGTAGTCCCCACTCAAGTCCACGTTAAATTAGCACACCATGCACGTTGAACAAGCGGAATCAATATTATTCTAAACTTGATAGAAAAAAATCCTCACTGTGATTTTTACTGTCTCATTGGTTCTCCTAAACAAGAACAACATGGAACATTTCCAATTTATTTTTCTATTATTTTGGCCTTCCAGAACTGCATGTGCATAAGTAATGTCATGGGGGTTTCCATTTATGTTTTGTGATGTCCGTCTTCTAGGTACAACAGAAATAATTTAGTTTGCATATGACGCAAGTAAAACCTCTATTCCATCTGCAGGTAACATGTTTGACTGTGTTAGAAAAACTCATCTTTAGATGTATGTTTCTGTGATTAAGTTTTAAACTCTGGCGGATTAAATTGATAATAATATGTTAAGCAATGTTGCATTGCTGCCTCTTAGTGATTTTTTTTTTTGCATTAAACCTGAAGAACTGTAATGTCCAAGTGAATAAAAAAGTTGCTGTAGGGCTGAATTCTTTTTTTTTTTTGCTTTTGTAATAATCTGTATTCAGAAGGGGAACTTACCATAAATGTTTTGAACTGTTAAGAGTATTCACTTGGCTGCCTCCTCAATATCTTTTTTTGTGGATCTCCACAGTCTGCTGTCAGTGTTTGAAAACTCTGAATTAATTAATGAGCTGCTTTGTTAGCCTTCTGAGGTTATAAGAGAATTGGAATGGGTAAAGTGGCACTTTGCTAACATTATTCCATCACGCTGTGAGGTCATGCCTGCAGTTATTGGGGGTTGCAAATAGACAAGACAGTTGACACTATTAAGCATAAATTCACTTTACAGTTTTAAAACATTTGAGATACATTAGCTAAAACAATAAACATTTATGTAGCAACACATAAAAGCTTAAGGCACATTGTGTGTCCTGTTTGTTTAATCCAACTCATGTGTTTGACAGTAAAGTGAGCAATTTGCATGCTGCAAGTGCTCTTACTATTTATTGTTGAAGTAGGGTTGCTTGTTCCCACATTGCATCCCAACCTTCCCTCCTTCTTGTCCACTTTTGGCTGTTTAAAGTGCTCAGTGGAGAACTGCAGCAGGAGTATCATTCACTGTAATGGCAGAGCATCCTCCTCCACAGCCCTTACTTAGATCACTTAGTCCACTTTACTAGTCCAGTGCTCAGTGTTGCATGAACACAGCACGTTTACAATAGGGGGTTACCACAAACATCAATGTTCTGTATATCATAAAGAGAAATAACTAAAATATTTATATTTTTGGAATATTAGCAGTTTCAGTAATATCAGAATCATAGCCTAATGAAAAAAGTGTGGACACATAAAGAAAAAGGTGCAATCACTGTAGAAACTGTGCCACCTTTATAGGATTTTGTAAAATAAAAAAACTATTTGAATTTGACATCAAGTGCACAAAAGCCCTCATGAGATTCTAGTCAGTATTTAGTCACTAAACAGAAACTATGTCCTTGCTTGTTCATGTGATTTAGGGAAAAATAGCAGCCAGGTGCTGATAATTAAATGTGCTTGACTTCTTGGTCATCATCTGAATAACTACCTCTATAAGAGCTGGAGGTTTGTCAGTCTTTCATACAGCTATGTGTGTTAACACAAGAAAAAGAAGGAAGACATTAGCAATGACCTTAGAGAGGAAGTTTCTTTTCCCCATCGATCTAGAACAGTTTAAAAGGCCATTCCCAAACAATTTAAAGTCCCCCCAAATATTATTCACAAGTGGAAAACACTCAAGACAATCCTCCCACATGAAGGTCAGGCTATGAAGTGCTCAGAAAAAAAAAAAAAAATCCAAAAGCTCTATCTCATACTCTGGGCATCAGGTTAACATGTTAAAGGTTTACATTACACGCAGACTAAATAGCTGTGCTCTAAAGATAATATGACAACAGGACATAAGTTTGTAAAGGTTCAATGGAATCACAATACCTCTGTAACAATGTCTTTGTAAACATGAGGCCAAGTAGAAATGCTTAACTATTATAAAACAACACCCAACCTCCAACACCTAATCCTCTCTAAACTGTCTAGTTAGCAAGACTGAAACGTTTGTTAAGGAGACGGTTAAAATCAAAGTATTTCCTTTAAACAAAGTTTCAGTTCTCTCCAAAGATTCATAGATTAGTCAAACCAAGTTCACTGCAACAACGATGCAGTGAACTTGGTTAAAAATGCATTCAAATTTCTGGGGTTTTTTAATGTGTTTTCCATTCATCTTGTGCTACTAAATGGCACTATAAAGTAATTAGGTTATCTTTAGTTGTAAAAAAAATACTGTTTATATCAAATATGACTTAAAAGAAATTGGACTTCATAATTTAGTGGCTTTAAGACAGTCCTGCTCCATCTGAAACTCTGCCTTCAGGGAGTTATCACAACATTGCTCCTCTATTAACACTTCAAAATTTTTACCTGCATTGCACAGAGAAGTAGCTCAGATAATGAGCTCAGCAGCTCTGCAGTTGCACCAGGTGTTTGCTAATTGGTGTGGGCTAGTCTGAAGAAGCTGAGTGAGGAAGGAGTGTTGTGTGATGCAAATACTTGGAAACTAAGAAATTGCAGCTCCAAGGGGAAGCTGCGTCTCAAAGGCGGAGCTCAGTCCACCCAGGCACAGCTGAATGGCTGCCACCCCAAATGAAAGGAACATAGATATTATATAATACTGCCCCTTCATGGTAGAAAATTCAAGCCAGAAACATGTGAGTTCTGCAAATCAGTTTGACTGACTTGATATTTGAATTTCAACTTTTCAAAAAGCGTCATAAAAATTTAAGAAATTTAATTCTGAAACATTGCACAGACATTGCTAAAGAGACCAAGACAAAATAATTAATACACACAATAATTTAATAAAATCAATCACAGACTAGAAAAGAGAGTGAAGGCATTTTACACTTAAAGAATAAAAGCTCAACTGGTGACAGGATTCTTTTAAATAATTACATTTTTACAGACAAGTTGTAACACCTTCATGAGCTCAGTCAAGTGTTCTGTACATCATTAATTTATGGGATATACTGAGTATTTGATGTTGTGTAGCTCATGTAGCATTGAAGCGAGAAAGGTACCATTCAGGTTTGGGTTTTTACAATGAGCATAACAAAAACACATTTCAGGTTTTCTGGATGAAAGCAGAAGAGAATCCAGTTCAACAGATAATCAGTAGATTTGATGAACAGCAAAGCATTAAATAACAGCAACTTGAATTATTTAGCTTTAAATTTAAAAGTTTTGCCATTTCAAGAACCAAGAGAAACTGCATAACACAAAGTCACAAATTATACTCACAAAAATGAATAAATATATATTGATCTGTATGTAAGACAGTAGGCAGGAGTGGCACAAAATATTGTTTAGCAACATTAAACTTAAGCTTTTTAATTCTGCGGAGGTATCTGCAGTAAAAAAAAGTAAATTATGACACGTCGTCCCTTTTTTTCTATTAGTAAAAGAAAACCTTTTTCTTCTTTGTAGTGCTATAAATGATCAAATCTTAAACAGATTCCATGCACAGCTCTCAAAGTTTACATACTCCTATCATGGGCATAAATACCCTTCTCTAATAATTTCTGTAAAATATATATCTTTTAACATTTTGTTAAAACTGTCACCATGTCATGACAGTATAAGATGAGTCTGATAATCTGTGAAATAGATCCCAGTGCTAACTGCAGAAATACACCGCTTGGTCAGAAACAATCAATCAGAAGAGGAGGAGGGTCTAAGCACTGTCAATCATTCTTGTGTGCGTGCTGCCCTCACCCTCCCCTTGCTCTCTGCTACACTACGACTTCTCCCCATCAGCAGAGTCTTCCATCAGACTACTTAGCATGGCCACCGATGAAGGTGAATAAACGAGTTTTGCTGTAATGGTTAGTTGTTTATCTCCCATTGGCATATGTAGTAGCATATACACAGGTAGAATTTACAGCGCTAGGACTTTCCTCCTAGCTCTGATTGCTTGTTTCTGACTAGGAGCTGTACATACACATGGCAGAAGGGAGAAGGCAGAGGTGCTTGATTTCTTCACAAATTATCTGTCTCAAACCATACTGTCACGACATAGTGTTGGCTTTAGCAAATATGTAAAAGACATATTTTTTCTTAATAAGAGTTACATACTGCAGCTTTAAACAATTACATACAGTGGGCTTGTTTAGGAGAACAAAAAAGAGAGATGCATGGATCAAATAGTAGTTTTGGGGCATTTGATCTCAGACGCTGTGTAGATACTGATATAATCTGCAATGCTTTGATGACTTAATCTGCTGTTAGTCTACATGGCTTGGTTTTGCACCAAGTAGATTGAATACCATACAATAAAAGTAAGATTTGTATGCTGCCACTTAAATCTTTAACGAACAATTGAAATGTTTTAAAAATACTCAAATTTGACAAGATTAATCAGAATTGGATTGATAATGATGTCTCATTGCAGCATACAAGTTTTACTTCTGTGTATCTTTTGACACTGTGGCTACCATAGTTATTTAAATGAATAATTATAACGAAATTCATAAAACAAAGTTACATTTATGCTCTGAGTACTATTAAACAAGCAGGAGGGTGGAAAGAAAATCCAAGAAGCATAGAAGCATAAAGGCACTGTGTTTTTCTGTCTTTTTTCTTTTTTTTTTTGCAAGAAACTAACAGAACTAAATCAAAGTTAATCCGTCCGAACACGACTACTTTTGTTCTTTTTTTATAGGTAGAAAAAGAAAAACAGTCCACAACCAGAAAACCAAGTTCAAAAATGAGAAAGCTGACCTTCAAAACACCAATATATCAGTTTTACAGAAAAAACTATCAGAGGAGAGTGAAAGAGCATTCACAGGAGTCCAAACTGGGAGACAGAACGAAGTGCAATGGTCAGTCGGGAGTGAGGACACTGATGGCTGTCTCTGCAGTTTGCTCATAAATTGCCCACAAGATCGAAACATAGACACAAAACACACGTGTGTGTATGAACTTCCAGCCTCAAGCTGAATTACAGGAAAAGGCTGGAAAAAATAAGCAGGAATACTGGTAGAAAATACTGAGGGTAATAACCTGCATCTTAAACAATAGAAAACAGAAAATAATAAGCCTCATCTGTTCAAATACAAAAAGAAATCTTTCAGCACATTTGAAAATTGTTATTTTACATGTTTGTTTAATGAGTGCAGATAATACAGTTTAAGTACATCACACGCCTCTGTACAGTAGACATCTTGTTGTTTTTGGATTAGGCAAACTAGTCTTTACAATATAAGTTCTTAGGCTATGATGATTTCTTTTCTCCTCTTCGTTGGTGGGTTTATTTAGCGTGTCCTCTCAAACTACTCCTTGAAGGTCAGCTCCCCTTTTGTTCAACACGTAGCCTCTCTGTCAGTCCTTGAAGGAGCTTAGAGATATTATAAAAGCTTTCTGAGACAAAACAAGCACCCCTCAACATGCAACTGTAATAAAATTAACTGTTGTTGTTTTTGGCATGTGGAAGGCCTTTCTGAGAAATACTTAAGAAAACATGTAAAAGTTTAACAGTGAAAAGTGAAGGGAAACAAAATGCATCAACATAATAAATATGAACACACTGCCTTTGAAGCCCATGTTATTAAAATCATTTTGTCTTTAAAAAAAGCCCCTTACATACAGACACATTGCTGGCACCAATAGCAAATATGTGAAAACTCCTTTAAAATAAATTTTTCTTTTAATTTTAATTAATTTCCGTAATTTTACGGAGAAAAAACACCAACCTTTAATCTGAGTATTTGTCGCCAACAAACCCATAAATATCGATACCCCTGCTGTCAGTACTTTATACAACCTCCTTTAGGCAACAGGACAATCTCTCCAGATCAGAGTCCTTGGCCCTCTTTCCTGCTCTCTCATCTTCAGTTTACCCCACAGGTTTTCTATAAGATTTAGGTCACAGAAGTAGGTTGAATTTAGCTGAGTGAACAATTATAATGTTTTGGATTATTATTAGTCATGACGCACTTCTTCTACCATCATTGGATTTCAATTTAAAATGTCCATGTATAATCAAAGAGTCAAATATTCAACAGCTGTAATTAGGTTTCTAGTGTATTTGAAAGAGAAATGCCTCCGCAGGTTCACAGTTCCTTCATCATACTTAACAGTAGACACAAAAGAACTAAGAGGGGAGCCTGGCGTCACCAGTGGTTTTAAAACTAACTTTAAAACAATTATTTTTTTAAATAAATTTTCCTCATTGACTAAATTTAATGAAGAATTTTCTGTGTTTTATTTTTTAAACGTGTTCAATAAAAGATTTAATCATTTAAAGGCTTTTTACACATCTTACTAGGACAGCCCAAAAATTGGTCAGTGTCTGCAATTATTTAAAAACAAACTCGCATGTGCACAATTACAACCTCTCTCTGTCATGAACCCTTTGAAGGCATAATGTCAACTCTGAGACATAATCAGGCAGAGAAACTATGCAGAAATGACAATAAAAACTTGTTATAAAAGATGTGCCATTCAGAACACCTAAGGTTAAAGCTAGATATGTCTAAATGCTGTAAACAATCAAATATAAGAGATACTCGTGTTAAATGCCATATAAAGGAATGTTATCCGGCCAATCAGACTTAGTGTAAATGGACATTCCTTTATACTTACACCAGCAGAACGGCACTTGAAAATAAAAGGAAGATAAAAAAATCTGTGTGCTTTGTGCATTTTGATTCTCAACCAAACAGAATCAGGAGGTCAAAGTGTCATGGTCCCAGAACGTATTTGTGTTTGTTTGGGTAGAATTTTTAAACTGATGATGGTGACTTTACACCCAAATGCAAGGATGACCTTTAAGTCCAGCTTTCCTAATAGATGACCTCGTAGACGGTCGCTTTTTTGTCTCCTGAGCCCGTCACAATGTATTTATCATCTATGGAGATGTCACAGCTCAGCACAGAGGATGACTCCTTTGACTGGGAAGGAAATATAAGACAAAATGTGGTATGTATAAAAAAAGACAGCTTAAGCTCCATGTTGTACTACACATATATCTCTCTAAACAAAAAGTTCATAGATGCAGTTGTGGTAGGATGCGCTGCCCCTCTCACCTGGAAAATACTGGCTCCATATGGAGTTCTCCAGGCGTTCAGTAGATTGTCCTTTCCTGTGCTCACAAACCACTTCCCTGCAAGGAACGAAACAGAACACAAAACGTGAACATTGACATTTGAGTCATGATTTTATTCTCTATGCACTTCCAGCTTTCTTGCATTTTCTCTTTGAATGTGGAAAACTTCCCTGGTCAAATTTTTTTGTAATATAGAGTTACCTATGTTACAAAATATAGAAGACTATATTGTTTTGTACATGCATGTAATTTTTTTCTTTTTTTTAAGTATGCATGACCCCTTAGGTGAACAAATAAATGTTTAAGCCTAACCAATTAAAAACACTGAGAATACTGGTAAGCGGTCCAGAATTTGACCACCTGTGTACACCTTTTTGTGTCTCAATCAAGAAATAAACAAGGAAGCTTCATTTGATGACACTGTCATTTATGTCGCCCTGACCATGTTGCACTCTTACCACAGTGAGCAAATCTTAGTGAGAGCACACAGCTTTCATGTAGATGGAGTTGGTACTTGTCAGGCTTGGTGACATGCAGGACCTCTACGTTACTGTTCTCCATCCCCACAGCCAGCCACTCGCCTGTCGGACAGTAACCCAGAGAGAAGATCTGCAACAAAGACAAACAGTCCTCTTTTAAATATCTCATTATACTAGATGTTTTTTTTCATAAGGTTTTGTTTGCTCTAGAGGCCTTTATTTGAAAGTAGTTTGACAGGAAAGAGGGTAATGAGAAAGAAGGAAGACATGCAGCAAATGTTGCAAGGCCGGGAACTGAACCTGCAACTACCGCTACGAGGACTAAGGCCTCAATACGTGGGTTGTCCTTTGCCCCTGCGCCACCATAGCACCCCAGATCTTATTATATGAGATGATGAATTTTGTCATATGTAGAGTTTAAAGCATTCAGCATTGTAATGTCAAAAATGTGCTCATGAATATATTGTGTAAAGGTGAAAAACCTATAAAAGACTCAAATTTTAGCTGACAAATAGTGGGTGATAAACTTGCTGAGACTGTAGAACTTTCTCAGCCAAACTGCTCCCTGTCTTGTGTTCCCTCTCTCTCAAATCTCTTTAATGCACACTCATGCCCTGATGTACAAACTGAGGTTGCGAAATGGGTCCTATTCAGGAAAGTTGCAATAATGGTCTGTTATCGCTGCATTTCTTAACTGAAAAAAAAATGAATTCAAACTGCAAGTATTATTGGCGTTAAAAGTATTTGAGGGCATGACAAAAATAGTCTGGCCTTTAGTGTGAGTTAAATGCTCTGAACTGAGCTGGTAAATTACTGCAATAAATCAAAAGCAGTGACAGTAATCACACACACTCTGCAACTGGCAGGGCCTCGTCCAGTGATGTACAATTTTTACCAATCTGTAACATTTTTACTTTAAAAGTAATAAAACTATTGGCATAATAAATTTGATAATAACCAAGCCTTCTTTCCCCCAGTGCAACAGCTTACATTATCAAGGTGGTAGAGGGACTGAGTTATAAAGAAATATATGGAAATATAAGCATAAAAGAGGTTCGTAAAAATATTTAACACAGTATACGTATTGCTTTGGTGTTTCTTGCAAACCTGGGAAGTAAAGTCGTGTTGTTGCAGCTGCCGTCCCTCTCTCAGATCCCAGGACCGAACGGTGTTATCCAGACCTCCAGTCCAAAGTTTAGTTCCATCATTAGAGATGTCTATACAACTGGCTCCATCTGTATGCCCCTGAAACTGCCTGCAGAGAATCATGCACAAATACACCCATATTATTTAACAATAATTAGTAGAAAAAACTAAAAAGTAGCTCATGAACATCCAAAAATAACAGCAGGTGTGTCGTTTCTGGAACATAACTCTGCCCAGTTGGGTTGAATTAGAACACATGTTGTAAGCCAGCCCTTCTTGTCCCACATCAATGTCTAACCTCACAAAGGCACTTTAGGAAGAGGAAAAACTCCAATAAAAACATCAGATGAAGATGTAAATGCTACAAATGGTGGACTGACATAATATTAGCAATGCAGAATGGATGTCACTCAAGTGTGACAAGAGTATTAGGGCCATATAAAGAAAAAGTGAAAAAAAGAAGATTATAAGAATAAAGTCATAAAATTATCAAAATAATCTCATATGAGAATAAAGCCATAATGCTACAAGAATGAAGTCACAGTATTACAAGAATAAAGTTATAATATTACCAGAAAAAAGTCAAAATAATATAAGAATTAAGTCATGGTAATATGAGAATAAAATCATAATATGTTGAGAATAAAGTCATAATATTACAACTTTATTCTAGTAATATTATGACTTTATTCTCATACTATTTCAATTTTATTCTCATATGACTATTTTCATGATATGACTTAATTTTTTGCAATCTTATTGCTTCATTCTCATATTTAAAAAAAATATATATTTAATTAGCTTGGCCCTAATAATCTGTCATTCTCAAGTTCATGTGTTCAGTCAAGGAAATACAATTGCTATACACTATATTACCAATCTGTAGCCACCTACCGAACCAAAGTCTGGTTGTGAAGATCCCAGACAGCTATGTTTCCATCAGAGCAGCAGGAAAAGCAGACCTTGGAGTCAGGGCTGATGGCCAAAGCATAACACGCTGGTGCGGATGAAGTCAGTTCTGCTTTGATACGAGGAGTTGGTGTAGCCAAATCCCATATTGACAAAGTGCTCGCCTCGCCCCCTACAATTAGCGTTCGTCCATCCGGAAGCAGGCGACACGAGCGAATGTAGTTATCCCTGTTCTGAAGCAACAGAAAAACACTGTATTACATGCATTTACTGACATCGACTGGAATATAAGGGTCAAGGCACAGGTCTTACAAGGCAGTCCAGCTGGGAAACAGGGGTCTTGTTACCCGGATGACTGATATCCCACACCTTCACACAGCCTTTGCCCCCGGTATAGACATGACGAGTCGGGTTACTGATGGTGACAGCACACACCACCTCTCCATGGCTGAGAGTATTGATCTGTCGTGCATGGCGTGGGATGCCAGGGCCGATCAAAGCATCTGGAGGAAAAGGCACAGGCTGCATTTGTCCATCAGCGCTCACATGAAAGGAATAAGCTCTGGAGGGGACAAAGAGTGGAAAGAAATAAGAAAGAGAGTGAAATGAAAGGATAGCGACAAAACCATGTGTCCTTCTTGGTGTGTCTCTGACATTAACAAGTGAGGTGAGGAAACCTACGGTTTTCCACCAGGAATTCCTGACAGGTTGGGAGGAAGCCCTGGGACACGGATGTGATGGTGAGGATCAAATCCCACCTAAACAAAATAAGAGAATGACAATTCAACTACACACCACTGTGAAATGCTTTTGTTACATGAGTCATTTCTAATTAAAGCAGAGCTGCTTGAAAAATGTGATAATGAAGCTTAAGAGAGAACAACGCAAGAATTGTTAGAAGCAACAATTCTTTAAAAAAATGTCAAAGCTGAGAACTAAAGAGAACTATTTGAAGAGTTAGATAAGAATACAAATTTAATTTTAACAATTAATTATAAATATTTAAATCACTTTTTCAATGTGATTTTACTATTACTTACTTTACTGTAAGGTGATGTAAATGGACAATAGAGACATTGTCATAATAACATTACACTTAATTAATGCCCAATTTGACACATTATAAAAAAACACTTGAAATTATTCTGTCAAATCTAAGGAAAACTTAAGACTAGGAGAATTTCTGTAGAACTTGAGAAATGCTTTCTACCACTCTCTTTCTTTGCTTTCCTTATTTTTTAAGGATATTTTTCTTTTCATTCAAATAGAAGATTTTAGTTCTCTTTAAAGGTTAAAGCAGTTTTTTTCTGTTTGTGTTGTTAGTATGACTGACTGCTCTCTTGCGGTCAGTGACCTTCACTCTACGGCCAGCAGCACACTACAAGATTTTAAGTCAAATTTTTACATCAAAGACAAATACTGGAGTTTGCAGACAAAACTCTGAGATCTGCCATCGAATATCTGAGGTTAATCCAATATGAAGTCATCTAGATGAAGGCTTTAAAAAAAAATCATCATCAGTGAGGTGTGAGTAGACAAGTTTAAGAACCGACAAAATATCTACCACGCCTGATGCTTAGAGGAAGTTGCTGACTGATTTAAAGGCAGATCAAACAAAGCAATAAGCAGAAAACTGTGAAAAGCTTTCTTGCACTCAGGGAAACATTTTAATAATGATTGTTTTATTTTCTGTTAACTCAATATTTTAATCACACAGCTCAAATTGATTCAAATGATTTCTCCATTATTTTACATGTTTCTGTTTTGAACATGATCACAGATACAAATTCAGGATGTGTGTTTCTGTGAAAGTTCTGGTACCACTTGCGTGCGTCCGTATGCCGCCACGGCAGCAGCGGCCACTGCGCTCATCTGTGGGGAGATGTTGTGGAGGCCGGAGTAGGCGGCGCTCGCTCCACTCAGCTCTCCGTTCATGCCGGGGTGAGGAACCATTCCGAACGGTCCGGGGTACGAGCAGGGCACTGCGAGCGGCGTCCGGAGACCGGAAGCTGGAAGACAACAAAGGCAGAAGTTAGAATGGTTTCTGAAACAGTGTGAGGACAGGTTTAGTAAGACGCAAATTCCTTAGTAGACTTAGACTTATTTTATTGTCATTGCATAGACACAACAGTGAATTTGGCAACAAAATGTTGTTGCTTGGCTACCTGAATACACAGAGAAAGTGACTATATATGCATACACACACATATACAGGCGTACATACAAGTATTACTGGTGTAGGTACAGGTAAAATAAAGAAAAGAAAACTAGAATCAATATTATGCAAATAATAATACATTGCCAAATATATACGAGTATATAAATATATATATATATATATATATATATATATGTATATATATAAATATATATACATATATATATATAGATATATATATATATAAAACTCAAACTTTAGACAGACATACTGAATGATAAATTTCAAACATTTCTCGATGGTTGAATAGAACATAACATTAACAGCAAGTAGGATTTTGAATGCAAAAAATGTGAGCCTACTAAATGCACTGTAGAGCACATACATTCAATACTGGGCTGGGGATCAGTCTATGAAAAGACGCTCCAGATTAATAAATGAATCCAGTGTTACAGGTTTGTGGTATAACATTTGGTTCTCCTTTAATCCCCTTTACTCTTGTTTTGATAAACCCATTTTAACATCCAGTGTCACATATTTGCGATCAAAGTAGACTTGTATTCACTAAAAGTGTAAGAGAACATGTGCTGAATGCAAATATGATCTATTAAATGTTCACTTGATCAAATAAACTCTAAACCCAAATGTTTATGCATAGTGTTGCTGAAGCGCAGCATGATTCCATTGCTGTGTAGAATGCCACCTCTGAGCTTTTTTTTTTTTTTTTTGCAAAACAAGTATGGAAAATTTGTGCTTTGCTGTTGTAGGTTTTGCTTAGATGCTTTCTGTACTTTTTTGTGCTGTTTAATCTGATGATTAGTCTAGTTAAAGCTTTTCTATTACTTTAATTTTGCTTCAGCAAATTTCCTTTGATTATATTCCAGAAATGTTTACAAGAAATACAAGAGTAATTCTTTGCAGAATGAGACGGGGTGGAAAGATTGCATCTGCCAATATGCTGGGAAGACTATTTCTATTGTTTATCACCAATTGTGACCACACAGTATATTGAAAATGTATTATCTTCAGTGTGCTTAATGTCAATATAGCAGAGAACTGCCACAGTATAGTATATTTGTGCTCTGCAGCAAAACCCAGCTGTCATGGGTTTTGCTGACAGCTGTTTCATTCTCAAAACAGCCTCTGCAGAAATATTCACTCTTTTGTATCTTTTTTGTGTCCATGGTGAAGTTTCTTTTTTTCTTTATTTTGGGGGAGATATATTACACAAGCAAGACCCAGACGACAAACTATTGATTTTACCTAACCCCTACAGCCCAGCTTACTTGGAAAAAGAAACTTTCGCAAAGTCATTGTCTGACAAGAATGAATAAATGCTTTTGATTTAGGGAGACAAGCCTGAATAGAAAGTCATAGATCCTGCAGTGAGGAGTTCAGGTGTGTAAACAATGTGGATCTCACAGAAGACAGGAGGAGGCGGAGTAGCCAAATTTGACTACAATAGAAAATGTTTTAACCATTTGTCAGAATTTGAGCCTATGTGTATTTATATAGCCTAACATATTGCTCTGAAAGTACAACTTACCAGACATTATGAAGGCTACTTTACAATACCAAATAGATTAGGTAATACACCTACACTAGTAACTGTACGCTATATTTGCGTGCAATCATGTATTAAACTAAAAAAAATGGAGAATTAAGTACTCCTTTCATGGAAGCAACAGTGGAAGCATAGTTTGGACAAAAAAAAAAGTAAGAATCTCAGGAATACTATCAGTTTTTAAGATTTACAATCTGCACCAGTTTAAGTTTAACCAGAGACGGATTTTTTTTTCCACAGAATGTGACCCATTTCTGCCACAAATAGTTTAGTAAAGGCCTTGCTTTGGTATTGCCATACGCTCTATCAAAACAGGCAACACTGTGGTTAAATGACAGCAAAGCTCCCAGTTAAAATCTTTGTGGTGTCCCTTCACAACTATTTTACCAGTCAGTTGCTTAGGTTTCACACAGCAAAAACATGCATATTTTTGCATGTTTTCATATTGATAGGCAAGGGATGCAAGCCTTTTGAACAGCAGGAGAGGCTTTAACTGCATTGTGGGTATTTTTAATGTCATTTATATATAGAACCTCTGTGCAAATGTGCTTCCTGAGACTTTAAGCCTTTCAGTTTGGTTTTATAAGAACCTACTTATTTACTGCCTGCTTATGTTGTAAACACTAATTGCTGTTTTTAGAACATATGACTACTAAGACTATTTTTTAGAAATGCATGAAATGTCAAACAAACTGACATTTGTAGAATATCGGCCATTAAGCATTGATTGAGAAAAAGGTTTTGTGCATTTAGTTGCACCAAGTGAGTTTGCAGCTGTTCTGCATGAGTAAGCAATGCAAACCAAGCTAAAATTGGTACATATATGAAAATGAGTATACATCTGAAGCAGTCTCTGTTGGTTCGAGAACTTTTAACTCTTTCTTTTGTTTCTTGAATACTCAACACAAGATTGAGTGGACTATGTAGCTGTCAACGACTTTCAAATGAAGTTGCATTTCCCTAAATGCTCGTTTATTTTCTGACGACTTTGTAACATGGCTGATCACTGTAAAAACGTGATCTAAATCTGATCGGTTATTAATTAGTCTGCATGCAAAGTTTGTTGCGACCCAAGGTGGGGCAACGGGGCACCACGGCCACCCCTGGAAATAAAACTTGGCCCCCTTTGAAAATCTTTTGGGCACGCCACTGCAATTGACTGAGAAAAAAATACAAAACTGACCACAACATGTTCTACACATGACAAACAACATGTGCATCTCGATAAATGAGAACAGAATGGAAAAGTCGATTCATTTCAGTCATGCAATTCAAAAAGTGACACTATATCTCCATCTGTCATTGTTAACCATTTTAAACATAGCAGCATCTGCCCCATAAGTAAAACTAGACTGATATCGACAACTATTTTTTATTTTGATTTTGTTGCTGTTCCAGCTTGTTTTGAGAGCCAGGGGAGGAGGTTTGCCATGTGGTATGATCAACATACACCTTGACAGACTTTATTGTCAATCAACTGCACAACCAAAATGTACAGACTGAGTGAAAGTTTATTGCAAGGCCACAATAATAAATAAAGAAATAAGAAGGATCGATACAAATATATACGGTAAAAATTTTAACGGTGTAATGATTGACAGTGATGCAGTGCTGGCTCGTGTGGCATTTAATTGATGCATAAAAGAAACGTCAGCTGTGTGATTATTTCTTCATGGTTTTGAGACGGTATAAATCCAACACATTCCTCGATTTCAGTTATGGATCATAATATCGATATTGTCCCAAATGTATGCGTCGGTGCATCTCTAACTGACATGTCATGTGTGTTCATGAAAACAAGAGCAAAGTATTGTCATGATTATAGCTTACGGTTAAGAAATACCTCAAATCTAGTTTCTCAGAAAATTATAATATCACATGAAAATGCATTTTTAAAACAAAGCGGTTGTCCTACTGAAAGAAATATGTTTGGTATAAACTAAATATCTTGCTGGGGTTCCTTTGGCATAGCTGCACAAATGTGGTGTGGTATGAAGGTGATTACCCAGTGACACCTGTGACTGGTGTGATTTTCCTCTAGACTTTGTCTTTCCACTCAACTTTCTATTATTATGCTTAAAACAGCAGCTGGGAGCTCATATATCAGTGACTGTCAATGACTATCTGTTATACGTCAAGAAATCATTCTTTCCCATGAATGTGTAGTTCCTAACATTTTTGTATTCATATTTTTTTTTATTGTCTTGCAAGGAATTCTAAGTTTCTGAGAACCCACATCCGGTTTCAAATGTGAATAATCTCATCATAAAACAAGACAGTGATCAAAAATCACTGTCTTGATTTTTCATCAAGACAGTGATGAAAATTCAAAAAAAAAAAAAAAAAAACTTAGGACACAAAGTTTTTTTTTGTGTCCAAAAAAGAACTTTTGGACGCAAAAGTGCAAATGACAGTGTTTTACTGGTATAATATGGATGTATAAAGAAAAAACAGTGCAAGGATCATGCAGTGTTCCATGCAAGGAACAGTGCGTTTAATTTATCTTGCACTGTAAAAATGCGCCAGTTAAAACTGTACAGCTGATATCAGTAATGCACTTAACAGGGAGTTGGCTCAGGAGATAAAGTTTTCTAAGTTGTTTGATAGTTACAAGTAGTCTGTAAATCAACTACACCTTTACAGAAATTTATTTTAACCCATAAAAACAGATTAATGCACTACTTTTCACATTAGTTTTTCCACTTCTGGTTTTACTAAAATAAAACGCAGAGCTATTACTAATGGTTAGTCAAAACCTTTAAAAAATAAATAAATTCAAATAACGATGTTAGATGTATTTTATTTTTTTTGGGGGGGGATAATGTACTCGCTTGAATATGTAAGTGTAAATGTTTTCCGGGTAGGTCCGTCGATGTCATATTTGAATGGGTCTATGGTTGGCTGGACTGAGGGTTAGAGGAAGCTTGTCCGCCCGGTAGTCGGAGCGGAGGAGGGGGACTCGACAGCGAGAGCTTCAGGCTGCGAGCGAGCCGCTGACGGACACCGAAATATCTCCACCAGCGGCACGACGAAAAGCACTCATTTCTCCCATGGTTCGCACCGGGACACATTCAGGTGGGTCGAACATATGTACTGACATCTATGTTAGATATTTCGTGTAAAACAACCGAGCATAGGACGGTGTACCGCGACTGTGTACAAAGGCTTTCTTCGCCGGAGAAAATGCCGGGGCTGCAGCAGCCGGGAGGCCCGCTTGTGTCTTTCAAGTCGCCGACTCACCTCGCTTATTGCTCCACTGTTTCACACCATCCTAGTCTTTCTGTTTTAAAAAACCCTCCTGCCGCTTTCACTATAACGCGCTAACGACCTCTACTCACGACCAGAGGCGTTATCGAGGGAGCAACGTGGGTTTTGACAACCGTGGCCGGTGCGAGGAAACATGGTTGCTCTGCGGAGTCTCCTACGGATGCACGCCGGGCATTGAAGCGGTCCGCGCCGCTAGAGGGTTACGGGGGCAGCCGGTGTTGCTCTGTAGCAGTCCAGGAAGGGATCGGGAGGTAAAACAGACGCAGCGACATGTTTGGCTAGGCAATAAAAACAGCTGCCTGCTGATGTTGGGGGTGTCCTTTTCAAACTTTCTTTGTAATGTAGCAGACAAAGTTGGCACACTACGATGTGACGTTTTTAAAACTCGGTAAATGCGCTTCTAGCCAGTTTTCAGCTGGGCGTCTTTGGAGACCAGCTGTGGTTTCGTGTCGCTGTTTTCACGCTACGCTGGTTTGGTTTCAGCAGGTTGTGATCATTTGGGGGTGGTGTTGGAGTTCTGGATGTTGGCTTTGCTCTTCGGACAAGTCACCCGGGTTGTCTATGTGTACTGAGCTGGAAGGGTGGCTCTGCCGTCGAGGCGGACAGACTGGAGTTTTCGGCACAGCGTCTCTTTTGCGGGGCAGATGTCTGACTGAACATATCTGTTCCCTTTCTTTTTCCACCAAGAAAAAAAAAAATGTCGTCTGATACTCATTGATCGTATTGTTTCTCTCATAACATTTATCTGTGGAGTAAAGCTAGTAGCAAGACTAACACGTGTACCGTATGGAAGATGACTAATTTCATGTCTGTAGAAGGATTCTCTGTGTACGTTTGACCTTATGTTTCCAACCAATATACCGCTTAAAACCACACTGTCGACTTATTATTTAGTATTCTGGTAAAGTCATCCAGTTTTTGTTTTTTTTATCTGATATTTCAACTATGGTCCTTTGGACTGTGAAAAGAGAAACTGGCCCACAGGATCACAGAACCTCTACCAGAGTTACATGCTTGAGATGTTGTCCTTCATATTCAAACTATTTAGCCAAAAAAAAAAATGTGCGTGTTGCTTAAAATGCTCTTTGCATTTAAGCTAAGAATTGTACTCTCGACTCAAAAATGACATTAAGGTTTATAGGACAGAATAGCAGTAAACTTTATTGTTCCTCAGGGGGAAATTCAGGCTTACCTCCAGCAAGGCGTAAATCTACAAGTCGGAGCATGCAGATTTACACACACATACACACACACAAAAAAACAGATTTAGAGTAATATACTAAGGGCAAATTTACAGCACGGTAAATACTGTGCAGCTAATAAAAATGGTGTACTCTGACTCAAAGAAATGTGCAGCTGAGTTAAATAATAAAAAAAAAATATGCAAAATGTGTAAGTAAATCTGTGCATAACAGGCTATTTACAAGAATTGCAAAAAAAAAAAAAAGAAAAACATGTACAAAAAATATGTGAGATTCGCAAATAATATCAGGAATGTTATTTGAAATTAGAAAAATTGTTATAACAGTAATGCTATTTTATGAACCTGTAAACTGTCGCCATGTTCACATTAAGTAAACCAATGAAATTTTTTTTTTTAAAAAGGAGTTTGGAGGCTGTGCAACGCTGATAATCTTCCTGTGTGAAACATGTGCTTACAGTGTAGCTTGTAAAGTATTTCTCTGGTCAAATGAACTAGCTAACTAAAAGTAAAGTAGTATAAAAACAATGTTTCATTAAATTTTACATAGCCCCATTTTTCTATATTATTAATTAGACAGATGCTTTAACCAGGAAAGCTTTACATGCTCTGTTCTGAGTATGTGTTTGACACCGGAAGATTGTTGGTGGCGTACCACCTCCTCGCTTAATTTTTTTCTATATAAATATTTGTCAGCTTCTGTGTATACAACCACCCACGCCAAACATCTTGGCTCCTCTCAGACTAACTGTTCTCCAAAATCAACAAATCTGCATTTATACTTAATTAGTATGCCTTGAGAGCTACCTAATAAGATGGTAACAAGTAATAAACTTTAGACACAACGTTGTGTAAAAAACAAAAAAAACAACCATCCCTTTTAAAACAGTGAATGAATGTACATGCTAATCAAATGTGTAATCTAAAGCGTGTTTAGAAGGAGTGTTTTAACACTTACGGGGAGATGACATTATCAGTTTGTTTGGGAAATGCTCATTGTAAATATGTGTGATACATTGTTTAATTAAGCTGGGGTACTTATTTTTATTTACCTCATTACTGTAATACAATTCTCTTTTCATATTTTGTTGTAAACACCAGTCAGATTGTATTGGTGCGCATACATCATGCTGTGTAACTCAGGGATCACATACCATAAGTTATTTTGCCAGACGTTGCCGCTAACTTGTCTGACTGGTCTCCAAGTTAAACAAAACCACCAAAACACAAGTGAGGAGCAACAATGAACATCAACCGACCCTGCAGCGATAGTGCAGCGTTTCAACGTTACTGTTGTGTACAACTGGGGCAGGGTGTGTGCTGTCGTTTTTTTTGTAAGCTGAAGTAAGTTTTTCTTTGCATGATAAACGAGACAGCTCAACTTTATCATCTCCTGTTTCACAGTAAT
This sequence comes from Girardinus metallicus, assembly GCA_903067095.1. Classification (NCBI taxonomy): domain Eukaryota; kingdom Metazoa; phylum Chordata; class Actinopteri; order Cyprinodontiformes; family Poeciliidae; genus Girardinus; species Girardinus metallicus. Next base: position 102,378 of record CAEGAE010097431.1, read on the forward strand.
TATGTTTCTGACACGAGTATAGATCAATCTCATTGGCTAGTTCAGTCTGATCATGTGCATTGTGCGTCTTTTCTATACAGTGCGTTCCACAATTAGTGATAACTGGAAAAAGACGTGTATGAAGCCTTAAAATAAACGATTGTTATGGAGACCGGATGGCCCGAGACGCTACTTTTTTCACAGCTCAGGTGGTTTTAAAAAATATATTGAAAACCTCATCTTATGTGATATTGCATATCACATAATCAGAGCCTTTTAAATTTCTCATCAATATTGAATTTAGGGTCGAGACTTTAAAGCATTGATTTTGATTAATTAATAATATAGATTATAATATAACGTGTTAAAAATTTCAATGCAATTAATCACTTTTTTATTTTTATTTTTTTTAGTTCTGGCTAGAACTTTTGTATTGACACATCTCTTGTAATGCATAAGCGACATCCACAAATAACAAAGATAAACAACAAAGCTGCTTCTCTTGGCCCACTGGGGATAGATTTTGCTTCAAAAATCCTCATATGTGAGGGTGGAAATGACTATTGTTGTGCAAAATGGAGTTAGCCTATCACCGAAGCTTATCTAGCCTGAAATAACAATGTCAGTGCAAAATATGTTGCTGCAAGCACAGACATCCCCAACGCCTAATGCCAGCATCCACAGATCACATTTCCATAGAAGTATTTTTTTCAAAGAAGTTATATGAATGGTCAGGATTCATGAAACGGATATGATAGCGCTGTCCACCGATCTGATGTTTTAATAACCTAAATAACATTAAAAACAATACATGTCTTTATGCTAAATTCAGATGTCTATTTTGTCAATAGTTTAGCAGCTAAAATGTTTTTTTGAATTGAGAATGTTCCATAGTTTATCTATGATCTTTGATTAAAATGCAGTTAATTACATACACTTATTAAACTTTTCTGTTTCTGTTTTCCACCCCCAGACTGGACCATGTAACTTTTGTTGGAGGCTGTTGCCCTCTGATGCTCGAGGAACTCTCCACACTCCTCTAGAATGTATTTGATGAACGTACCGCCTATCGCAGCGACAGAAACAGAATGGAGACGATGTGGAACACCTGGAGGCTATAGCCTTCCAGTTTGCTTCAATGACTCTGACACAGACTTGTCCAACAGAGGCACACCAATCTCAAATAAGGTCCAGATGATCATAGAGAGCCTCAGGAGTAGCCAGTCCTCTCTCGAGATGGGTGATGAGATCGAGGCAAACATGCTATCAGGACAGGAGCACCATACGCAAGTGTGCAAGGCTGCAGTGGGTAACTATGTGGGAGCCACGTTGAAAACAAAAAGGCCCACTGAAAACCCACACGCCCGTTTTTCTTCCACAACAAACCATGATAGCAGTGACTCCGACAGTGACGATTCAGTAGACAGAGGAATTGAGGAGGCAATAATGGAGTACCTGAAAGAAAAGGATGGTCACAAACGCAAGGCGGGAACATCTTCCACTTCCCATCAGTCGTCCAAAATTCCAAGGAAAAATCCACCGCCCTTTGAGTTTACCAAGCAACACTCTGAAGGCAACTCGTCCTTCATATCCAGTATAAAGTTCCCAGTAAGTGTTAAGTCGGAGACTCCTATCACAGCAGCTGCTATACCTTTAAAAAAGTATATCAAGAATAAGGCTTCACGGGATGAAAACATTGAGGTGGATAAAAGTTCAGCCAATAGCTTACTCGGTTCCGAAGAACAATGGAAGAGTCCCTCTGAAACAATCAGGTTCTTCAACAGTACTCTAACGTACCCAGTAATGCCAAAGATGGAGGAAAACCTGAGTGATTCCAGTAGTGACGATGGCATCGAGGAAGCCATTCAAAGATACCAGTTAGAGAAAAATGAGCAGAGCAAGAGGGAAGGCTTTAATCCACAAACATTCCAAGAAGATTCTGACTCCACCAGCGATGATGGGATTGAAGAAGCTATCCGGAGCTACCAGCTTGAGCAACAGAAAGAGAATAGCCCCCAGAAGCAACTGTTCTACAAGCCGAAAGCCCCTATCAAGTTAGCAGTACATGCCACTGGAAGTACAAACTCTGATGACATGAAGAAAAACAAACTAAAGAGAAAAAAAGTTAAACCAGGGAAACAGACTCAAACGCCATTTGTTTCAAAACCCAAGACTTCACTGTCATTCAACCCCAAGGTTAAGGGAAATGGACTACCTTCTTCGAAAGTAGATACAAAAGAGCAGTTAGCTCCTGCTCCTTCCAAAGTTAACACCACAGCAGAACTGATGTGTGCTGAAGCAATACTGGACATTTCCAAAACTGTAATGCCTGGAGCCTTCCATCAGGGCATTGCCCTCGGCACATGTGCTCCAGCTCAATCTTCCACAATGTCCTCTCTTCCTGACAGACACCGATATGAAGAAAGCAATGACAGTTCCATTGATAGTGAGGATGGGATTGAGCAAGAAATCAGGAAATTTCTTGAGCAGAAAGCCCAAATGCACAAGCAGCCACCCGCTATTGAAGAGCCTCGTGGTGTTGTTGGTCCAGAGAAGGGGAAAGGAAAAGATGCTGCTATTCAACAGAAGTCACAAAGGCTGTCTTTAACGCAGAAAAGAAAACAGAAGGAGAAAAGCATGACTGTGGCGAACATGTCGGGAGCTGATGACAAATGTAAAGAAACTATTGAGCACGCACGAGAATCTAACGCTCTGACACTCCTGCAGAGAAGTCAACCTCAGCCAAGCACGGCATTACACCAGGCAGACCAAAGCGGAGACAAAAGCAGTTCACTTGACAGTGACGAGGATCTCGACACTGCGATCAAAGACCTGCTAAAGACAAAAAAGAAATCGAAGAAAAAGATCAAAGATATGAAAAAGAAACACAGGAAGTGCATCAAAGATGAAGAACCGCTGATGGGAAATGCTTTACCCAACAGAAAGTTCAAACACGAGCCTGGCTCCAAGTGTAGTGCTTTGAAAAAAGTACAAGAGGGCGACGATGACGTAAAAGACAAGTGTGGATTCAGTAAAAATAATGTCTCACAACAAAAGCAAATGGATAAATGGAAGGAGGGTGATTCAGCAGACATTGTGGGAGGGGAAAGACTAGACACTAAGTCACTGCAAACTGTTGAACCCCTTTATCGAACGGACGATGAGAGCAGCTCAGTAGACAGTGATGACAGCATCGAGCAAGAGATAAGAAGATTTCTGGCTGAGAAGGCCAAAGTTTCCACAGGAGACAAAAGTAAAGATGGAGCTTTGTGTAGAAACGGATCCCTTGTGGTTCCAGATCCAGAGGTTCAATTTCCACTTAAAGACTGCAAACAGGAGACTCAGCTGGCTGAGATTTCTCCAAAATACATCACTACTGTCTCTGCACCTCAAGTAGGGACCCAACAGAGGTTCTATCCTGAAATCTCATCTGCCAGCCCACAGTCATGTGCCTCTTTGGTCCAGTCCTGCAGTCCCAGTCTTCTGGAGCTGGCCGATGGCGCAGGAGCAACGAAGAACCAGCAAAGGAGGCCCAACACTGCCAGAGATGGCCTAATCAATGGCAGCCAACAGGCGGAAAGAGGTCAACCAGCTTCAAGTCCCAACTATGCTCGCTCCCTTGCAGAGTCAATTAAGTGGCGCCAGAGCCTGGGGCTTCCAATTCCCGACCCAAGGGCTCTAAGCCGGACTCCTTTTCACATCACCTCTTCGGAGACACGAGACACTTCATCAGAAAATAGGGACCTAAAATCACAGACTCCGGCCGCCGCCTGGTGTTCTTCAAGGAGCAGCAGAGCGCCGTTTTCTGCCTCTACAGAGACAGGTGCAAATGTCACAGCTAGACCCCCTGTTTTGAAATTTTTCTCTGCTGCTAGGCAGCATTCAAAGATGACCTTTACACAGAGCCTTACGCCTGGCAACAGGTCCCAGTTCTCCATGGAAGAAGGGCGGGCGAGTACGGTGCATGTGCCTAAGGACAAAAGTGTGTTTGTAGAGCTGGAAACTAACAGGACCAACCACGTCCAGGTTCAAAGCAGGGAAAGTAGTGAGGGAAAGGAGAAGGCAGACTCGCTGAGAGAGCGAAAAAGAGAAGGCAAGAGCACGAAGATTGGTGATGAAGGAGCTGATCAAGACAGAAAGGATGAAGAGTTTATAGATGAGTCAGATTGTGAATCAGACAGCAGGAGAGATCCAGATAAGATGCAGGGCTTTCCAGCATTGTAAGTATTTGCTTTGATCACTATTCCTCAACAGCCTCATAGTTCTATATGTTAACGTCCTAATGTCGCCCTGCTAATTGATATCATATTTCTTACACTCATTCATGTACAGAATCAAAGGGAATACTTGTTAATATATCTAAACAAAACATGTTCTTTTTTTATATAAAATGTGTAACACAGTGGCACCAATACATTTTTGTGCTCTAATATTGTTTCATATCCTTAATCCTTTGAAAAGCAATACAGTGGAGTTTTGGTACAACAAGAAGAAGAAGTTGCAACACCAAGACAATGTCATAATAACTTAAAAAAAAAAAAAAGTAAAACATTTAGGCTGATCTTTTTTATATTAACACTTGGAAATGCAGGGTAGCAAAATGATTTTAAAAATATTACATGAAATGAGTATCTTTGGAGAGATCTATCAGTCTTTCATATGGAAGAGTCGTGACAGGCTTCAATTCAAGATTAACCGTGTATTATGTTATTGTTTTCATTCATCATACATGCAGCAGATAAAATGTAATGCTTTTTCTTTGTCAAGTCAAAATAAAACAAAATCTGGGTTAAAAAACAGACCGGTGAGCAAAAATGTATTATTACAGTAAATCATTGTGAGTTGATTTAAAAATAGCCTTTGACTAACTTCTCCAGGAAGAGAATTTACTGATTTTCCCCACATTTCTTCTACTGTTCGTATTTTTTCCCCACCAAACCTTTTCCAGTCTTGAACCGGAGCTATTGCTCGCCTAGCAGCAATTTTTTTTTCCGTTTCCACTAGTAAAACGGGATGCCTGTGTCATAGGAAAATTTGCTATACTTCACCCAAGAAGGACAGAAAACCACAAAATACAATCTTATGAGTCACATGTTTAAAATATAAATTCCATTTTTACTTTAATTTATTTAATTTTACTGTGCTTTCTTTTGTTGCAATTGGAGTTCTAAATCAGAAGGAAAAACTAAAATGTAGTATAGTACAACTCAAATTTGTACTATACATCCACGGTCATAGATTGTTGAAATCGAGCAGCTGATATTTAAAAATTTGTTTACTAAATATAGAGAAAAATCTGAATTTCTGTAGTTAAAACTCTCTCTGTTCCGTGATCCTTTACAGAAACTTAGAATGGAATAGAGGGAAGAACAAACATCTACTATGAGACATTTTTTTGTAACAATACGACATGGAACTGAGCTTGTTTTTTTTAAAACGTAAAACCAAACTGGTTTTTAACTGAGTTTATAAAACTAACTCTAAAAACTAAGTGTAGAAACTTCCTTGGTTTAGCATTAGAACTGCCTTGGTGGAGGAAAACAAACAAAACAGTAGCAGCTTTTTCTATATGGAAGGCCTGACCAGATCGACTACAGTTCTTTGAAAATATACAAGATAAATGGGTTATGAAATGTCCGTGATGTTAATAAACCACCTCTTTGTAATATTATCGTGACTATTTCTTCATTTTCTTTTGTCTGCCACAAGTGGTCTTATCATCATCACCACACAAATTCAAAACATTAAATATTTTTGCTTCTAAAGATCTGTTCAGGTTTTATTTCTTACAGGTATAAAACCCTTTGTGAGCGAAATGAGCTCAATAAAATGTAAAACAGAACTCTGTAACGTGATTGAATTGTCTATGCTTTAAACAGAAAAGAAAGAATTACTTCTACTGCTGCTAAAATAATGCTACATCTTGGTTATTATAGTTTTGGTAATATTATCCATAGCCTTTCTTTACCGTGTGTGGTTTTTTTGTGGGAATATTTCAAAACGGACACATTTGTCTTTCGTGTAAGTAAGATGAATGTGTAGCAACCTTCCTTCTGCCAGCTGACCAGCAGTGTGCAGCACCGGTCACTCTGGCATCTGATTAACGGGACATTACAAAATGGAAACGATGAAAAATTTCTTGATACCAGGTGTACTATCAACATGACTAAGGTCTTGAAACAATCAGATGTTATTGTGTATAATTGTGCGCTTTAAAGTCATCTATAGCTCTGCTGCTGAGGAACGCCACTAACAGTGCGAGACGTTTGTAACCTCTACGATGAAGATTGTTGTTCCAGATTCCATCGAAACCTCGCCATCGACCCTCTCTGTCTTACTGAATGTGATATGTTATGTGCTCATTTCTTTGTCATATCAAAGATTTTCTTTGTGACAAAAAGCTATTTATTTTTGTTTATTGAAAAAAAAATGGAATCATTACTGAACATGCTGTGCATTGCCAGACTCTTTTTGTAAATATTTTTTAACTTTTTTTTTTCTTTCATTCTTTGGATTAAAAACCAATTTTTGCTGTATCTTTTAAGTGTGAAATAAAGAGTCAAGTCTGAACATAATCAGGTTTTGTTGCAATTAATTCAGATTAATTAGCCATTAACGATGACATGTTGAAGGAATAAGATGTTTTGTGGTTTGACGGATGTTCTGTTCTGCCTCATTCAGGTCTCTGTCCAGAGAAATAGATCCTGGCCTCACTATAAGTCCATGCATAGCTCTTACGTCAGAAGAAAGAAGCAAGATGTCCGACTGGAAGATACTGGTTAGGAAATGCATGAAGGTACAAATTCTCCAAAGACACAAATTTCGAGTGATTTGTCATCAAAATCCCTAGAATAAGAGTGTGTTTAATCGTGCTTTCAGGGGAATAGGCCTCTCACTTGTTCTTCTGAGCATACAGCAACCCTGCAGCATGTCAAAAGAAAGCTTCGGTTTGTTCCAGTGAGTTTACCAGCAGCAGTTTCTCCAGTGAAGATCAGAATCTATAAAAATGCTCCAAAATGTCTGTCCTGTTTTTTTCCTTTGCAGGAGAAAGGAGGCAGGCAACTCGATTTAACAGGATAACATTTGGTTTTCCCTGTTGTACGTTATATTTGAAGTTAGCAGGTCTTGATCGTTAAACATGTTTTAAATTCATGTGGCTAACAGAGAGGTTCATGGGCAATTTTATGCATCTAAGTATAAGTTCAAGTTTTTCTTTGATGTAGAAAAAAAATATTGCCTTTTTTTGCAAGTTCCAAGTTTTTAAAGAAAGTTAAGGTTCAGTTAATAGGAAATGGTGTCAGTGTATTTGGTTTTGTCCCTGTTAAGAGTTTTTTTTTCTGTCTGGTATACTTGTACATATATTTTATTTCATATTAATAACTGGAACCTTTTTTATTTAAATTTT